>JAHWXV010029324.1:0-10545 GCA_024586415.1 Phrixothrix hirtus
GTTAAAATTGAATAACCAGAAGTACCACCCTACTTATGTCATTTTTAGATATTTTCCAAATTTTTCGTTTTCCGAGATTTTCCCGAAATTGGATATAACGATGTTTTTAAAATTTATTGTATTCCTTACGCATTTAAGAACCTTTGATATAATCTAAGCGGTTACTCAGAAAATTTTCTGCACATCGAGCAACAGGAAGTACTTTCACTGTTAACTCTGAATACAATAACTATCAAACTAATAACCTTAACTAAATGGAAATTTTTATTTGAGGACTTAATCATCTTTGTCTGCAAAATCAAAAGTTTGGTTAAACTTGAAAACAGGAAGTACCACTTTATTTGTCATTTTTAGAAATTTTCGGAATTCTTTATTTTCACGGTTTTCTTGAAATCGTCTCTAACGATTTTTTTTAAACTTAGTATATTTCTTAGTTACTTAATTTAGTTTTATATTAAGCAAGAGGTTTCTCTAATAAATTTTTAAAAATCGAGTAACTGGAAGTACTTGAATTATTAGTTGTGAACAACGTATCTCAAAAAGTAATCATTATATGGAAATCAAAAACTATATTTAGGTTTTATATCTTCTGTACATGAGACAGCAAGAATTTGCGATTTTTAAGTTTTTTGCGATTTTCTTGAAGACGTTTTTAACAATTTTTTGAAACTTGCTACTGGACACATGTCCTTGACATCCTTTTACGTGAATTTAGAGGTTTTCCTGAAAAAATGCGTTGAAGCGAGTTATCAGAGAAAACCTCTGGGGTTAAACAGGGTTTTACGTGTCTAGCAACTTGGATGGGTGACCGTTACAATTATCGTTTTCAAAATAAACGTAAATAATATTTTAATTATTTGTGAACATTTGCATATTTGTATATCTATGTACGTAAGAGAAAGTTGTGTGTTATCTCACCTGATTTTTACTTTGATGTTGTTATGCTGTAGGTAGGCGTTTTCCATTTAACTTTAATGAAAATAATAAAGTATATGGGGATTTTTTTAGTCATAATTCTGATATTTTTGCAAGTTGTTGTGATATGCCTGTTGCATTGTTAGAAGATTCTATATCCCGAAGTATATTACTAACAGCCAATTGATGAAATGCATGCAATTATTTTAAAAAATTGGTAATTGGAAAATTAGGTACCTACCTATATTTATTTAAAGAAAAATGCCAAACAAAAGCCTAAAATGAAACAAATATAATAAGAAATAAGCAATAAGCAATAAGCCATAAGCAAATATTCTAGTTTTACAGTCTTCTTATAATATCCATAGGCATATTATTAGATTACTTATGATAAAATTTTAAAAATTTTGTGTAAATTAAAATACATTTTTTTTTTATTGTATTAGATTTTATTCGTGACAACTCAAAAAATAAAATTTAAAAAATTTTTAAAATTTAAAAATTCTTGTCTAATTTTGTGTTATATTTACGCGAGATCAATCTTAAAAATAATAAAAGTTTATTTTTCTTGTTTTTTAGGATGTCATCTCGAACAAAAACCATAATGCAAATGACCAAGCAACCAGCTTATGTCGACAATTCCGAATATATAGTTTGGGAAGATAAACTTTTTCTTCTATAAACTCACAAATATCTAGTAACATAAATAAAAATCAATTAAATACTGAAACTCGGCCACTAATAAACACAGAATAATCTTGTGAAATTAGTGAGGAGATAGTTGTTCTTAGCATATTGACCAGTGATCACTTAGAAAGGTTTGCAATTTTGAACTTAAGTGGTGCTAATAAAGTAAACAATGAACTGAAAATCTATCAGATCTTAAAAACTGGACAAGATGCAGAATATTATTATGTCGATAAAAACATTACAAATATTTCCCCTAAAAACGATGCCTTGGATGTTTCCTATGTTTCTGATGAACACCATTTTAATAATACCAACAAAATAAATATTTTACCTAAGAACAACACTAATATCTCAAATGATTCTTACGTTCCCGAGGGAAATAATCCTGAAGATAATGTATCTAACAACAAAATAAACATTTTATCGGAGAAATATGCCAACATTTCAAATGTTTCTTATATTCCTGAGTAAAACGATTCTGCCAATGAAAATAATTGCAACGAAGAGCAAAACGAACTACTATCTAA
This sequence comes from Phrixothrix hirtus, assembly GCA_024586415.1. Classification (NCBI taxonomy): domain Eukaryota; kingdom Metazoa; phylum Arthropoda; class Insecta; order Coleoptera; family Phengodidae; genus Phrixothrix; species Phrixothrix hirtus. The sequence continues at coordinate 2,133 of JAHWXV010029324.1, forward strand.
TGGCAGCTACAAAACTAGGACTAGACAGAAAGGGAAAAGTTGTGACGAGCGGAATTAGAACGTAAATAAGTATAAACGTCCAAATAGTCTGCTGTGTCCAGCTAGAAAGATAATTAGAGAAGTTTGGAACTACAAAATGAACAAATCAGGTAATCCGTTTTCATAATAAAGAATGTCAATTATTTAAAGTAATTTATTATGTTTTAGGTAAATTTTTGATGAAACCATGTAACTGCACCCTTAGTAAAAGAAACATGCGTCTTTCACTGACGAAAGAAAAACGATTGAACATTTCTCAAACAGTTTGGAAGAAAATGAATTGGACTGAAAGGAAAGTTAAGGCACAAGCTTTGGTGCCATGTGTAGAGGGCAACAAAAAGCATCAAAAAGGAAATATTCTATGAACTATTTCTTAAATGTGGACTTGGAGGGAATTACGGTTTGTAAACTTATGTTCGGAAGCACATGCTAATGCCAATGGCGAAAATGAAATCAGAGATCTTCAGGTATGGGGGAAGAGTGAACTAAGGAGAGCTAAATTTGCAAAAAAATAAGGCTATTTACCTGTTTCTTTAAATGCTACCGAAATTGGAAAGCTATTATTGTCAACCTTCCCCAAAAAAAAAAAATTAGTTGAACAATTTTGGTGTTTAAAAGTCAAGTTATATAAGTTTTTTATAACAGATTATTGCGCTGAACGCCATTTGGAACCTGCACCCATAACTACGTTTTTGAAGATATTTGATAAGTTAAACTTATCACTATAAAGGCCAAAAAAAGATCTGCGTGAGGCGTGCGAGGTATATAATACGAAAAACTTATCTGAGGAAGATTATATCTTGCATCACACCTTAAAAGAGGAGGTACGTCAAGAAAAAGAAAAAGAAAAAGACAAATTTAGTAGCGACAACAGCAAACGTTTATACCATAGATTGCGTATTGTGAAGTCTCAAATCGACAGTTTTGTCAATGTATTATAAAACAAAACTTATAATACGTAACTTCAGCCTTTATAATTTAAAAATAAAAAATGAATTTTATTGTCTTTGGAACTCAAGTGAACGAGGATGAGCTGCAAATAAATTTTCTAATATAATTTCTTATTTTGTTTAACAAGAGATAAAAAAGAGTGATGGTAATTTACGTGAAATTATTTTCACTAGTGATGGTTGCACAGGACAATATCGCAACTTAACAGTGGCTAATGCGTTTGTAAATTCAGCTGCTCAGTGCAATATCTTAATTACACAGAAGTAGGTATTTGCTTAAAAAATACACACTAATGGACGTGGATTCGAATAACAAATCAGGGATCGCAAAATAAACCTTCCTGCCGACTATGTGAATTACTGTTAAAAAGCAAGATCACTCCATATCCATATAATGCCCAGTATATTACCTACACTTTCTTTAGAAATTGATTGCTTAAAGTGTTTTTCTTCAATACATCCTGGCAGAATCGTAGGAGATCCTGTTGTCACTGAATTAAAGGCACTAAGATACTTACCAAATTACGAAATTCAATTTAAATTACGACATGCTGTCCCATAGACCATATTATATAAAGATATAAAAAAAAAATTTGCCCATGTAATTTTGAAGCTTTACCCCATTTGTTTACAGAACGCAGAAAAATTAAAAAAGATCATTACGAACACCTACAAATTCTAAAATTGAGTCTTCTACCAGATTATCACAACTTTCACGACGACGTTTTAAGTGCTTACCTGGGTAAAATTACCTAACTTTGGGTCTTTTGTTAAAAATTCGTTTTCTGTTTTTTGTGTTTTATTAAAATAAATAGCATTGCATTTTTTCCATTTATTAGTATCTTTTATTCCTAAAAACCACGTATGTCCAATTTGTTAATAGTTTTTTCTAAGAAAACTGCGCAGCCCGGTTAAAATTTAAAACAATAGTATTTTTTTATACTTTAATTTAACATGATAAATATGATCAATACTTCTTAACTTAAACAAAATTTATATTTTTTATCGCTGCAAAGAAAGTAATTAAACAGTTTCCTTTATCACCTATAAAATTTCCTGAAATGGTATTGCGCCGATTTCTTATTAGGCCGACGATATGTAGCATGTATAAGATATTTTTGAAGATTCGAGTTTAGGTTGTCTATTTATGTCTATTTATAACTGACAATTTGCGTAAAACAAAAACGCCGCCTATGAGTTGACGGTAATAATTCACACACGTGTAATGGCAACTTAGGTGCTTTTCATTTTGGTATCCTTCATACTTGAGTTAATCCGTTTATATCATTTTATAATACACAGTGAGCCAGTGACAGATTGACATAAGGCGTTTTATAAGTGTTGATTTTAATTTCAGTAACTGATTGGCTAGTGCAATAAATGAAAATGAGCCATTGTAACGCTAGAAGCGGCAACGGTATTGTTGTTAACATGTATGGTTTTAATGCAACATGTAAACCATGTAAATTTAACAGATTGTCGCAAGCGTGTTAGGCGTTACTCCCCACAACGATACTGATGGCCTGCTAGCTTCTTGGAGGAGTGAGGGTTCCGGATAAATTTTTTCAGCACCGTCCGCGCTCTAAGGGAAACGCTGGAAACGCGTACAAGTATTCAAAATATAGGGGGAAGCCACTACTCTTGGTGGGCCGTATACTGAATAAAACTGTTCCTCGGAACAGGAAAAGCGGTTCTGTGGCCTATAGCTTTGTTGTTCCGGGGTTGCCTCTTACCAGGGCCCCAAATAATAATCGAAACGGGAAGGTTTAAGCTGAAATATACAAGGGTTAGTAGCCGGGACGTCAAATTAAATTGGATTCTCGCCGATATGCGTTGATATTTCGCTTACGCCTTTCATAGGCAAACAATAGGGAAGCAAAAGAACAATGTTATAAATGGTACCTTAGTCTTATTCGTCACTTCACCAGGCTTCTCGATTGCCCTCATCCAGAATCACCAATCGTGCTTTATTTATGGATTCCTGCACCCGCAGGGGGACCTAAAATGTCTAATGAAGCTGCAACCGGGGTGGAGAAGACAGGTCAATCCCCAGAGATACACTATTCAATCTCTCAGGTCGGGTATTCCGGCATACTACATTTTCGGTGTCCTTACACGCACCCGAACACTTCAACTAAAGAAATCGTGCACACGACCGATTCTTTCAAGTACAAACTACGCTTGTATTAACTGCCACACGCGGGGGGTCTCGCGACTAGTCATTACCAATTATACACCGAAAAATCCACCAGATGTGACAAATCGCCTGAACTGTCAATTTAATTTCGATTACATATTTTCCAATCGTCACGGAGCGTAGAAAAACGCGTCTCTCGTGTTTTATCAGACAGGAAACTCTCCTTATTTATTATTTTTCCTGCCAACCACGCCGTTACTGAGTACATACGGCGGCAAATTAAAAAAAAATGTTTATTAGGCGCGAAACATCAACAAAACCTAACAGGATCTCTTGAGTGATCCCTACAGAACCTCGAGGTTCCTCGGAACACAGTTTAGAAAACGGCTGCGACTTGTTCAGTTTTTTCCAAAGAACATAAGACCACTTGTTTCGAAGTGCTTCGAGTGCGAACCACCTTGGTTGGCGTGAACTCATCTTAGAAGCCCATAGCGTCGACTGCTGTTTATTTTCGGGGTTATACGCATATATACAAGATTTGTTACCTATGACAGTGCTGTAAACGGTTTTTAAAGGATCCCATATCTTGAGCATTTCTTTCGACCGCTTTTACAGCAATACTGCCGCCGCCCCCAGTGCTATTGCGGGGTCAGACGCTTATTTTCGTAATTTATGGTAATCAATCACTCCAAAGAAAAGTGTGACTCAATCTTTTGCAAAAAATAAACGATGCTGGCTTACGGACTCGTACCCCTTCTAACATTGAACTGATTTTAAACTGAAATATTTCAGTTAAGTGATTTGGATTTCCAGCTACATCAGTTTAATTTCTATAATAGTAGCAGTAGTAGTAGAGTTTATTTCCATATAGACTTTACAGTGTTGGAATTGTCAACAGATATAAAATATGAATAAATATATAAATATAAACATAAAGACACTTAGTGGTGACAATAACTATCACTAACTATTAACTATAATTATAGAAGGTATACATTTAGGTATATGCTACATGCAGTCAATTTATTATATACTATTTTTTATGTTTAACATATTGGAAATATTCCTGAAACGAATAAATACTATTCTCCAATAAAAAGGATTTGATCTTGCTTTTGAATAATAGTAAGGAATTTTCGTGTTCTTTTAGATATTGCGGTAACTCATTATAAAGTTTAAAAGACATGGCAAGGAAACTTTTATTAGTTTGATTTAATCGATGGAAAGGAATATAGATGTTATTTGCTGCTCGTGTATTGTATGTATTCATTTCCCCATGTGTGATGAACTTGTCTAAGTTTGTTCTTAAGTAGCAGAAGCTTTCTAGTATGTAAATTGAAAGTACAGTTAGAATTTTTGTTGTTTAAAAATAGAACGACAGGAAACATTATATGAATAATTGAAATTGTTCTTAATATACGTTTTTGCGAAACAAAAATTTTTTGCATTGAGGAAGAATCTCCCCAACAAAGTTAGTATTAAGTGAATTTCCGCATAATAGAAAATTCTTAGCGTTTTATGGCTGATATGCTTCGTAATTGAAGCGAGAAAAAGTCTTTTTAAGCCATCCTATTGCACAATATATCAATGTGCTGATTCCATACAAGGTTATTATCTTTTGTGACACCAAGAAATTTAATTTGTTTGCTTTCCATTCCATTGAATCTAACCAGGAGGCTATAATCGTTATTTATACTAATGGGTGTAAGTACAATAAGTTCGATTTTACTTGGGTTTAAGATTATACCGTTATTTGCACACCATTTAGAAATATTTCGTACACATGCGTTTGATTTTATGCTTGGTTCATCTGTGTTGGTAGCTGTGTTGATTACTGACGTGTCATCCGCAAATAGCGTTAAAAATCCATCAGTGATACATTTACTAATACTATTTATAAAAATTAAGAATAGTAGTGGTTCTAAGATGCTGCCTTGGGGCACTCCTGATAACACGTTTGATGTAAGACTCAATCATCGGTGGTTATACGAACAATTTGCTTCCTGTTTATCAAATAAGAACGTAGCCAATTACAACCTCGTATTCCAAAATTATATAAGATATCAAGTAAAAAATCAAAATTTATTATATTAAATGCGCGGGAAAGATCAAAAAATGCCACTTCTAATTTACTATCAAATGACAAAAGTATTTTGTCAAATAGAACTGTGATTGCATCCCTTGTGGATAATCCTTCTCTAAAGCCGAACTGTTTAGTAGTTATTAGATTATGTTTTTTTATGAACGAAATTAGTGTTATTTTATATTTTTCAAAAATTTTTGAAAAAATTCGTAATAAGGAAACAGGTCTGTAGTTTTTAATGTTTTGTGGACAGCCTTTTTTGTATATTGACACTATGATCGCTGTTTTTAACTGTTCCAGGAAGTATCGTAAAACAAACGGATGCGTTATTATCTACTTTGTACCAGTTCAAAGTGAAATAAAATAATTACCTAAGTGGTAATAAATCAAAAGCTTTGAAAATTCAACTCTGAATTTGGTATTATCTTTCAATTAGTTTGACAATGGTTAGTTCATTTACGTTTATGAGCTAACTTGAAGTGTCCTGGAAGTAGTCTTGGGAAATCGCTAGACTCGGTGATCAAAATTCCGAAGATTTCAGGAAATTATTGTTACTAGAATATTACCGTTATTAACGAATATTCAACAAATCTTTTGGTCGTCTGCAGGTTTGAAGGTTTAAACGTATGTCTTTAACTTTTAATAATAAAGGACCTTATTTTTAGTTTATATTTAGCATAGATATGTTAAATTTAATAAATATCTTCCGATACAAAGATGCCTCAAAATCTAAATACGATTCCGACAAACCAAGTTCAATATATTCACATTGACTTCGAGATTATTATTTTTCTAACATTCGTTGAATTCAGATTTTGTAAAATGCATCTAAAACGTTTTCATTAATTGAAAAAACCTTAACTTGTTAATTACAATTACATTATTAACACTTCGTTCAGTGGTTCTTTTAATCATATGTTTTCTTAAGTAATTATTTTGCACAAAGTTGCTTCATAATGCAATTAATTTAATGCGTATCAATTGACGACTTTTGGCAAGCAAATACAGTTATATTTAAATAGAACATTTAAAGAAAGTTCAAATAAATTAATTGAAATCTTCAACATCTTCCTTATGAATACTTCTTCCTAAGTAATTAACGTCTTGTCTAACTACAATGACGCATTAACATGGGTATGTTTCTTTTAAACAAGTTTTAAGGAGCACGCTATAGTCAAAGATGTATGCTATTTTTTAAATAATCAACTACAATTCAATTTCAAGCATTTAAAATCGATTTAAATTTCACATAGCCTTCATTAATTTCACAATATTTATTATTTTATCTACCGCATTAATAATTATTACAGTTTGATTGATACAAATGAAAAATATGATAGTTTCATTATATTATTTTAGGTTAGACTAATTGTAAGAATACTGAACAATAAATTATCGTTGAAAATTAACAGAACTTTTTTATTGTATATGTATTAACCTTCAAATTAATTAATACAGTTAATAAAGGCAACAGTTGAAGAGTAAAAATTTCTCTAACCTGTTCATTGTAATTAATTCATTTTTTATTCAGAGTTTAATGTACCTAGCAATATTCTGCTTTGCATCTTTACCAAGCATTTTCTAAAAAAATTTAACAATTGTTTTATTTAATTTTTATGTATCATTACCTAGCTTTTTCTGACTTGTTTAAAATTTCCCCAATAACACAAACAAGATAATTGCAACTGATTTAACGATCAATAAAGAAAGGAAATGCCAATAAAATTATTAATAGGCTGGTTGCAGTTTCATTGAAAGTAAATAGGAGGAAACTAGGTAAATAGATTTATAAGTTTTCAATAACCTTGGTTTTAAATCAAGCTTCTCTGCCATTGAGTTTAAAAATATGTGCAGAATAATTTTTACAAAATTATCTTTAATTTAAATAAAAACATTTATAACCAGTTAGTAAAATGTTGAAATTATTATTAAAATATTCAAAATAAGCTTTAAAATAACGCAGTGTAAGCGAACCATGGAATTAAAAATGAATTTCTTGGTTTTGAATTCAAGTTCAAGTGCAAAATATGATTTTTGAGGGTTTATTCGTATGAATTTCTTTTTACAAGCAAAAGTTGGGATATTTATTTTCTAAAGTCTGTAATGATTATTTATGGTATTCATTATTATAGTAGTCATATTATAATATTCAGTTTGATAATTTGTGCCATTTTAAATGATATTTATAGTTTTAATTGAACATCTCCCTCGATAAAATAATATCTATCATTTGATCTATGCAAAACTTATTTAGTTAAAATAGCAGACATGTGCGGAAAACTTGCTCTGTTATTTAAAAAAAGGTAATAACAGACTTTTATAGAAAACTATGATATGTGGAAATAGAATATTGAATTTTATTTGAAATATAGGGAATGACTACGTTTCTAAAATTCATTTGTGTGCCTTCTGTTTTTCAACTCCTACAAATATTTGAAGAGATATAATATAAGACTTCGATGTAGAATTTTACGTTAGTAGAGAACATGAAAATTACATTTTCGAATTATTCGAATTTAAATAATGAAAGAGAGTGAATTATTATAATATCTGCATTTTAAGCTTGTTTTATAGTTAATTCTTAAATGTAAGTATTTAGTTAATAAAATAAAATCTCAATCTACAACCATTTTCCTAATTATCTAGTGGCGTAGAGTGTTGTCTTACTGAAAAACAATTTTACTTAAAACTGTTAATAAATGATATGCTTTTGTAATAGGTATGCGAACTGAAATATAGCCAATAAAAATCAAACACATAAATTAAAAATATAATACGTTTTTCTACGCCAATGTTAATTAGCTACAAGAGTCGATAAGAGGAAATATTTAGAGAATTTACATACGGTTTAAAGCCCATTTCGCTTTTATATGTTAAAGGGCGCTTAATTAGGATCCAAAAAGAAATACAATTAGAACACGTAAAATAAAAAGCAATCTAAATAAAATTGCGTCAAACGTATTCTTTTACGGTACGATGCTAGTTTAATTTATTAAAATCATAATTTTCTTCTTTTCAAGAATCAACTCAATACATACAACACTGGCCAACAAATCAAAATTTTTTTTCTGTTGCCTGTAATCTGACAACTCTTTTTAACTAATTTTGGCACGCTGATTTCAAATATCAAAACTATTTTGCTCTATCACGTCAAGTTTTTCCGCTATAGCATTTTCATTTTTTTCCATTTGCAAATTCTTGAGT
>JAHWXV010029334.1:0-10374 GCA_024586415.1 Phrixothrix hirtus
TATATATATATATATATATATATATATATATATATATATATATATATATATATATATATATTCCCGTCATTTGATTGTTCTTTACAATATATGAAAAGATCTGCAATCATATGCAGATGATTTAGTATTACAATATTGTAGTTAACTATAAAACATTTAACAACATGTGAAAATGCGTCAGTATGTTTCACTGCGACTGTTTTGCCGCGGATCAGTTTGCCGCGAACCGATTTGCCGCGATCTATTTTGCCGCAAGCCAATTTGCCGCGAGACCGTTTAACCACGGATTGTTTTGCCACGGGTCGATGTGGCGCGAAAGAATAAGTACCATATAATATGCATTTTAAATTGTTATCTATATTAACAAACTATTATACAATAATTTAGGCTTTATTTTCTGATTATTTACCTTGCATTTTGGAACTGTATTTAAATATACGTATATTTAATTTGAATCATGCCCATTTAAATAACGCAAAGTAGAGAATTCCAAATTGCTCGAGTTGCTTTTAAGAAAAATATACAACTCTATTAAATTAAAAAAGATATAATCTGTTTGTAAAATGCAAAGGAGACCATTAGCTATGTATACACATTGCATAGTTTATATATTAGTTCCTAAATATTTCTAAGCAGCTAGAAATTTATACAGATTAGGTAAGTATCCACCAGTTGTTCATTGAAACAGTTTGTTTATTACAAAAGACTTTTATTGAATTTAACGTAGAACTGATTTGTGGATATTAAATAGTAATGACTGTAATTTTCTTTATTTTGATGGGTATATATGTATACTATATAGAAAATATATATTTTAAAAGAACTGCCCATCATTTGCTAATAGGTCTTAAGTTGGTTTTAAAGATTGCAAATAGGATGTTGTATTTAAAAATCTATATGCTTATTTCGAAAATATATTGGTTCTCGGTAAAACAGCCCGCAGTTAAATGAACTCGCGATAAAATGTACATCAGCAAATTAGTTCACGGCAAAACGGGCCGCGGCAAACCGGTCTGAGGTAAATCGAGGCACGGCAATCCGGTCGGCGGCAAACTGGTTGGAGGTTAAATAGTCGCGACGAAACGGACCATTCACCGAGTGTGGTGGCTAAGTTCACTTAGAACACAGCCCGATTTCTTCTGCAGGGCTGGCTTCTATCCTGTTCTTATAAATACTAGACCTTCTCAAGCGAAATTCAAATTATGCTGCTAATTGTAAATTAAATGCATTACCAACCACAAAGATAAAATTATGCTCATATAGTTAAGAATATATTACTAGGATATCAAACGCTAGCGTGTACCAAAAAAGAACTCTATTAAAAATATTAAAAGTGTATGGAAATAAGTCATTCACGTATTATTTGAACAAGAAAATAATTCAAAGTCATTGCCTAAACTGCATAAAATACATTATGGCGGCAAACATGCCCAAGAACATTAAAACCGCGTTAATAATTGGTAAGGGTATTGTTTTAGTACTTTATAATATTGGCAAAGACTTCAACGTCTGGAGGGTTTTAAAAATAAGTGATGATGTTTGTACATGAATAATTCTTGAACATTCTGTATTCTCTATTACAATATTTAAATAGATTGGGATGGACTCGATTTTGTAAACCATGAAGTCGTGAAACTTCCGTCGAGAAACTTAGGATTTCGGACAATGTCCAAAGAATTCTTCTCTAAATAATATTTTAGGCAACCAAATATACACATATCGATTATCGAAATATAACTATATTTGACAATTAAAATTTATTAGACCTTTTGATGTATAATTAAAATAATTTATAGCATTTTAAATGTGTTTATTGTTAAAAATAAATTATAATTCCTCAATTATAATTTATATTTCTTCTGGATTAAACCAAATTTATTTGTTGTGATGATGAGGATAGCAATGGATGTATTTAAATTAAATACATCCGTTGCTGTCCCCATCATTACAAAAAAATAATTTGATTTAATCCAGAAGAAATATAAATTATAATTGAAGAATTACAAAAATATATATCAAAAATTAATAACAACCTTTTTCAAAAATAAATTGTAACAATTATCGTTTAATGTAAGTTGGAACAACGTGTATTTTTAAATGAAAATAGCTAAAGTACTAAACATTATACCAAGTGATCCTAAAAGGCTGAAGATAGTTTGAATAACGCGGGTTAGTATTTTGGTGACTTTTAAAGCTCAATAATATTTTTTTATTTAATTTGTACTTGTTAATTTTCCCACAAGATGTCACCAAACAAATTTTCGGTAAGAAGATGGGTTACCAACTTTTAAAATATATTATTTCAGCGGAAAATTACACTGTCTTAAATTTTTCGGATCACCCTGTATAAACCTACACTCGCTTATGGTTAGCATCTGTTCCTTCTGGTTAGGCATGAGCATAACATTACTAGATTCTCTAGATGTTTTCTATGCCACTTTATATTAAAAGACAACAAGATTAGGTAACGGCAAAATTACAAGAACAGGTTTCTTTATTGGACATATGGCATCAGAATTTAACACATGAAGAGTAATCAAACATTGGTATTTGTTTTCATTCAAATAACAATGCGAAAATGATTTACATATAGGGTGTGATGAACATCACACGATAACATATTGTATTACAAATGTGGTAAAGCTTAATCAAAAATCGAGTATGAAAGTTGCACTATGAGCATCAGCGAGTACTGCAATCATACGAGTAATACAATTTCTGCGAGAACAAAAAATGTTCGAAATTAACCGAAGTTTTTATAAATATCAAAAGCATTAATAAAACATCATATACTTAGTATAGGATTGTATCGTGTAAGCTATTGTAGCATAAAACAGTATAATTTGTATTAATAAATTGCTAAAACGATAAAAGATGCGCTTCTTCGCTTGTTCTTATTTAGTGTACGAAAAATGAGTGCAAAAAATGTATTCCGCCCACTGACTTCTTTCAACGTCATTGTTAGGTCAGAAATCAATATTGCACATTCTTGTCTAAGAAAGTTCTGTTTATTCGTATAGTGAGATTTAGAGTTATCAATTTTGATTACAACTTTATTTAAAATATTTCAACCTCGATTCTAAATTAGTGAAAATGTATCAGTTTCATTTTTCAACAACCTTGATAAGGTCCTGCTCTGTTGTATTCATTCTATGATCACAAAGCAGCGTGAGAAGACGAAGTCGAAATTGAGATTAAAAAATGGAAATCCAAAAATCTCGGCTGGTCAAAACTTGAGAAAAACAAGCATCGAAAAGTATAATCAAAATAAGCTAAACAAGGCATGTAACGCATACAAAAATGAATCCTTCCATTCTAGTAGACATCTTAGAAAATTTTATGATTGCAAATTTTCTGCTAACATAACCTAAAACAGATGTTTTACTTCAGTCACGGAACAATTAATAAAGCTATATACAACGAATAATTCCTAAGAAAGTAACGTTTACCATTAAATCTTAAGCAGCGTCAGGCTTAGTCACAGCTTATTAGGTGAAAATGCTTTGAAATTTATTTCAAACAATAACATCACTTTCAACCTTAGAGGCGTGAATCCACAACGCACTCTAGACCTATGTGCAATTAAGAAGAAACATTTGGGCAAAAATGGTTTATGTGCAAACACCATACATAATTACAAGAAGTCTTATCTGGGTAATTAAGGTTGTGCATAATCTGACATAAAGCACAATGCAAAACATAGAAGATTTCCGAATAGTGTAACACTCTTTTGCTGCATTTTTGTGATTATGAAATACATTGCGCCAAAAAATTATCGCATCACCTTAAAATTCGAAAATATTGTTTATTTTGAATTGTATACCATGCAGAAGGTACGCTAGAAATATTCTGGATTTCCATATTGTGCTATTTGGGCCGTTTGTTGGTGGTAATTTTACTTTAATGCACAATGACGTTAAACTTCACGTAACTTGTTGAAATTCAGACTTTAAATTGACCAGCACAAGATGTTAATCTAAATCCTATGGAACACGTGTGGAACCTCATGGGAGGTAACTAAGAAGTTTACTCAGTACACCAGAATCACTGAATGAGAAATTTAGGAAAACTTTGATCAAAATTTAATCCGAAACTTCATTTTCAATACGGTAAACCGTTGTCATACCGTGCTTACTTACTGCAGTTTAAAATTTTAGAAACAACTAATTTTTGTTGAAATTATTGAAATTTGATTTTTTAAATTGTTTTCCAAATAATACTATTAACTCATTATCTCTGATTCATTAACGTTGCAACTATTTCACTCAAAAACTAGAAGTAATTTCCAGGTAAATATGTTACACGATAATTCTTTGGCACAACGTATTTCTATAATAAATTAATGGAGGAAAATGACGATTAGTCAGGATGTTTAATTAAATTTAAAAACCTAGCAAAATTTTATTTGCGCAGCAATAATATAGAACTATATATTTACTAAAACTATCGAATCCAGAATTTTAGGTTAGAATTTCAAAGAAAACCTTCACCTAGTTTCAGAATAATTTGACCCTCGTCAAAATCTCTAACGACGAATATGGGCGTACTATTAGACTGGATATTGCTTCTATTCTTTCTAAAAAGAAATTCATACTAATTTTGATTATCAAAATAAAAGATTATTTTGAAGTGGTTTTGTTTTAGTTTGTTTTAGGAAAAAGATATGGCAAACTTAGCTGTCAAGAGGCATCCCTTTATGCTACTTTTAGTTCCTACAAAAGTAAATTTTTAAAACATGGCAACTTTGTTAATTGTGACATTTTTTTTGAGTTATTTTAGTAGCTAAAATTACCGCTAGTTATTTTAGAAGATATAAACCTATTGCGCTCCACGCCACTGCATTTTGCGGTGTGCGACGAAATATTTATTTCAGATGTTTGAATTGAATAGTTTTGGTATCGTTATACTTGGTAAATTGGTATATTATGTTTTATTTTAAAATACATTTCCTAATAAGTTCTTTGGCTAATTTGTAATTTTAGTTTTTATAATAAATGCATTTTTCTGTTTCTAAAAGTATAAAATGCTGAATTGGATTTACATTTTCATACCCATAGGAGATAATAAATGTGATAGCAAACAACCGATTTAGAACTGGTTTTTGTCAAGTTTGGTTGACCATTGGTAATAACACGAGTCTTGTTTTAAGAACTGTGGTATAAAATTATATGCTTACGGCCTAAGTATTTATATTGTGTGCTAGTTTTATTAATTATTTTTGGTGCTGCCGTCTAATGAGATCAGGTATATTACTTGTTGTTTGTGAATCTAGTATTCTTACATGTTGTTTTCCTTCTATTTAGTACATCTTGGTCTATCGTAAATTCAGACCTCCTAGTTTGGCTTCCTACTTTGGCTTCTGGACGCTACCCTTATCTAGTACAGACCATCCGCCGTGCGATTCTTTGATTACATACGATTGGAGATGGATGATAATGAGTGAAACATCTGGTGCTGTAGAATCCCTATACGAGGTCTGATCTTCGAGATGTGCATTCCCGTTTCCAAATTTGAGAACACGTGAGCTATATTTGTTTTAATCATTCAAGATAATACCAATATTTCTGTTATCTCCTGTTTCTGTGGTGATATCTTGTAATATCAGTACGATTAGGGCCGAAATCATTAATACTAATTGTTATTAAAATCTTTTTGTTGTTTTTTTGAAGAATGATGATTCTGTAAAATGAAAATTAGTTGTTCCGTCGATCTGATTTAACTACTATACGCTAATTTTGAGTATTAAAATTTGCTACATTTTGTTGTCTGAATAATGTTAAACCATTTCAATTAAATACATACGATAGATTTTCTTGTATTATAATTTATATTTTTCCCTTACATTGTTTGTTATTAAATTCAAAGTAATCGTATTTTCATATCTAGTTCACTTATAATTACGTAGTTGTGAATTAGCTTTGTTAGTGTAACCAGTGAGGCCGCAGTTACGATACTTGCTACCTTTTTGACTTTAGATTAATAATCACCTAAATATCGACGAACCTTCGATCTAATTGCTAGATATTAGGTCATGTTTTTATCGTTCACTAGGTCAATTAGTAAATGCAATTTCGGTTTCTATTAATAATTAGGTACGTGAATAGTTATTACTGCCTTTTCGAAAATTTTAAGATATTTTAAATTTATATGTTTTGAAATTTATCAACAACGTAATCTCTAGTAGTTTCGTATTTGATTACTAGTCATTTTACTTTATCCAAATTCATTTGTGTTAGTTAGTAGTACGACAAAGATTGTCTAAATGGTATAACTTGAATTTTGTCTCTCTTTAAATCACAAAATATATGATTCTGGAGTTGTTGTTGTTTAAATATGTATTTCATTACTTTAATAACATTAATAACTTAGGTGTCATTATTCAATATAGGTACAGGGTGTGTTCACAAAGTACGAACTCGCTTAATTCTAATTAGACATTTATTTCTTTTCTTCTTGAAAGCAATTCTATTTCTTTTCTATTTAGCTTGTGTGCATTTTACGTATGTTTTCGCTATTTCTACATACGAGGGGCGTCATAATATTCCCAAAGATAAATCCAAGGAACTACAACTTCTACTAAATAGAGTGAAGCCCAGTTTTGTATTATTTTACGTTGAACTGACCTGCGGTTTTGTAAATTCCGATTACGTTTTGTGAAGTGCTGATACACTTGGTGCATTATTTGATCATACATGCAATTAAAAAATGCATTAATGGCAAGTATTTGTTATTAAACTAACAACAAAACCGTATAATAAGAAATTAATCCTTTGAAACAATAGATACACGCGCGCGAAATGTTTAATAATAAATAAAGGCTATAATAACTTTTAGTTATGTACATGGACTTTGGCTTTACTATTAAATAGTACTATATACAACTACAACGACTTGAAAACTGACTAGATTTAAAATTGAAAAAAGGTAATGGCCTCAATTTCTAGAGATAATGCAATGAAATTCGCTAGTTAGTATGTATGAATTCATATAAATAATGTTCATCTAACAAATGTTTTTTATGTAGTTTAGAGGATGTCAGTAGTTCTGTCACAACAATTAATTGGTTTTTCAAAATTCTATTTTGACAAGACAAAAAAAATTAAAAAATTTGTTTATAGTTTTGGTAAATGTATGGGGGTAGAGAATACTAGGTTAAGTTTCTGAAAGTATTTCAAAATAACCGCGTATATAAAATACTTTGCACCTACATAATTTGAAGCTTAAATTCAATAATTCACTTTAGTACCGAATCTGATTCCAATTTTAACATTAATGACGATGCATTATTACTATTTATGATAGATCCGTGGTTCCCAATCAAGGTGTTCCAATTACAGTAGAACCTTGTCGGTGTTGGGGGGGGGGGCATAGGACTGATAAATTATAGAATATAACGAATTACAGGAAACAAATATTTTCTCTACACACTACGATTTTATCATGACAAGTAAATTTGAGCTGAAAATATACAGGGTGTCCAAAAACCTCGTCTCGCTGTTGGGGGGGAGGGGAAATAGGACTGATAAATTATAGAATATGACGTATTATAGAATAAAACAAATATTTTCTCTACGCATATGATTTTATCATCACAAGTAAATTTGAGCTGAATATATACGGGGTGTCCAAAAAGTAACCGGCATCACGAAAACTGCGGATAACTTATGATCTGTAGAACAAAATTTTTTATGAAATTTTTTCAGAGACGTATAATTTTCGAAAAACGTATTAGCAATTATAATATTAAATCCAACCCTGGCCTGCGCGCTGTTCTGACTAATAACATCGTTGCCCGTGGTGTGTATTACTCATCAGTATATCTTAAAGTGTGGAACATATGTATGTTTTTAGAAATATTTATTTTGGAAGATAAAATTATTTTAACTGATATATTTTAGAGTAGTGTTTTTCAACCTCAAGCCTGCAAATTTAACAGGTAAGCGAAAAATTTCAAAATAATATTTGCACAGCAAAATAAATAAATAAAAATTTATATTTCCGTTGGTAGCAAGCGGCATAAAATAGTGAAACAGTAAGAAACAATTTTTAAAAAAATTTTAAATTATTTCAAAGAAAGTAAACAAATCTAAAGAACTTTTATAGGTCAAACTACTACAAACACATCCTAAACAAAAATTCATGTTTTTATCGGCAATATTAAATCGCAGTAGTATACTTTTACTGTAGTTCAATTTATAAGCTATTGCAAATGTATTAAGCAAATAAACAATTGTAACGAGAACAATTGAAATTGCTTTCGAATTAAAACTCCTTTAAAATGATTAAGGAAACGGGCCTAAGTTAACGACTTGAAAAAACACTGGCTGCAGTGACGATTTGCTAAGAGATGAATTGCTAGGTATATGAAAATGATGGCAAAACCGTGCAATAAACATAGAAGAATTAAACTATGTAAGAGCAGGGTGTCTTTATATGTTATATTATGGCACCGTTACATTAATATGGTTGAGGTTAACTAGTTTGCTATTATTGGTCAAGCTGAAGAATACAAGTATAATAAATAGACAAATTGAACGTATTATTTCAAAGTACGTTTCTTATTTAAAATTTAAGTAAATGCTATATATGAATAACAAAGAAATTAAAGTCAAAGCCTAGTACAACTTTTATAAACAATTTTGTTACATTATTTACATAATTAAAAAAATGTGCGATACAATTTATATATTTCTAAACTTACATGAATAAAATTAAGAACAGATTACTATCGATATATTTTTAAACGAAAAATTTTTTAAAACCTCCAAATTTCTTAACACTAGTTGATTTTGTGAGTTGCCGAAACTTTTGCACGACAAATATTTTTTAGCAATGCAGTCCACACATCCTGCAGCAATAACTTTTAATGAAAAGCAGAGTTAGATTAAGCTGACATAATTTTAAAAATAAAAATTTAATTTTGACAAAGAAAGTTTTAATTGTTTTATTTAAAATTTTTGTAGGTAGCAGCAGTAAGTTTATTAGAAAGGTATACATTTGTAACGTTTATTTTTATAAATATTTCATTTGGCGTACTTAAGCTTTAACTTGTAATTAATTTCGAAAGTTTCACCTGAAACATTCTATATATAATATCTCGTATTTGTAATATGCAATATGATAAGGGATTTTTGGTTGTTAGATGATAAAATCTTTATTTACACTTCTCTTTAATTTGTAATTCTCTTATTGCAAAATATCTAGAATTGACTTTAAACATTTATTATTTATGTATAACAAAGGGTTTCCGGCAAGTGTCGCCATCTCGTTATGTTTTCGGTAACATGCATTTTGAAAACGCGCGTGTGAGGTTTATCGTAGACGCCTTAGCAAAAAAATGACAGATGTTGTTTGTCTGCGAACCAAAAAATTGGCAGTGATGCATTTCTTGATTGCTGTTGGTAAATTTTTAAATTGGAAGTGTAATCCGGTTTCGCTTTCGAAAATATAGGACCGTAAACCATGCGGGGAAGCGATAAGAAATAATTAATACCCTTAGAGTAATCCTTTTATTCGTTTTTAGTTTCTATTACTACCCTGTAAACTTTCCGCAGTGTCATTGTTATCGTGTCGATGTTGACATGATTTGTATTTATGTGTCTCGCTCCTAAAGCGTTATTGAATATGGTATTAGCTGGGAAGATATTTGTTGTCCCATTATAAAAAGTAACAAAATGTTGCTATTCTGTAAAGAAAACGTTCCATGTTTGAGTTTTTCTGTTTAAAAGAACTTTACTTATATATAAAGTCCATTCTTCATGGCTATGAAATTGACAGATTGATAAATTTCAATAAAATGCGCTTTATTTCCTCCGAAACGATTAGACGTTCACCTTCTGTGATAAATCATTCTGAATTATTATATATGATTTAGTAATTATGCATTTTACCTTCAGTATTAATACACTTTATAGTCGGTTTGTGTGAGGCCAAACGTTGTTAGAATCGCCACACAGTTACAGTAGATAGATTCTGATTAACAAAGACGTCATAAAGATCGTTGTGCCTTATCAATTTATACAGTTACTTAATGCGCCCGAATAGTCGTTATCTAATACTCGTTGTTTAGCTTCTCCAGAGAACCCGAGCAAGCGCGGTATAATTGGCTTAAAGCCGAAAGGTGTTTCATTACCGTTTATCAGTATCTTGATACGAGGTAGATACATTTAGTTTTGGAGCGCTACAATGTTTCTCTACTTAGTATTACGATTTTGCCGTTTTTAACGAAGATTACAACTGTGTATTTGCATGTACTAATTTAGACTCTCATATTCTTCATGCCAAAATTTATCTAGTTTATCTTTGTTATTCATACTATTTAGTAGACTTATTTGAAATAAACAGAGTTTAGCAACATTAGGCTTTATTAATTAA
>JAHWXV010029342.1:0-19026 GCA_024586415.1 Phrixothrix hirtus
CACACACACACACACACACACACACACACACACACACACACACACACAAACACACAAACACACACACACACACACACACACACACACACACACACACACATACATATATAATGTCTTTACTGTAAATGGAACTTCTCATATAGATAACCTTTTTACTTCTTTATTCTTATGCATATCTTTGCAATTTAGGGATAATTAAATATCGTACATTCGCTATCGTTGTCGCTAGCTTTTATAATTTCAAAATAAGAAAATAATTTACTCCATCTTTGTTCTTATTTTATATGCGAAATATCTCTAAAACTCTAACATTTTCTGTATCTTATAACGTATAATTTACACATATTTGTCCAATCGATAAATCTTGCAATTTTCAACTTTTATAGACGAATCTATAGTAAAGCAATTATTGCAGAAATTGCGCCATCTGGAAAAACTAATCTTTATTAGCAGGCACTTTTTGGTATCCTTTAAAATATTTCTTCAAACAAACTTTACGTATAGATAAATACGTAGTTACATGGGAAGATTAAAGAACAAGTTCCTTTAATTTTTTAGATGCCAGCGAAGTGAGATAATAAATCACACTGTTATTTTCTAAGTTTTCAGTACTTTTTAGAAAACGTGTGCCACCTTATGCATTGGAATATTTCACCGCTTAATATGTGACAGAGCACAAATTGCATATCTGGTAGTAATTTTTTAAATTATCGAAACGTGTGAAAGTCCCCAGACGCCAAGTCTGCGTGTCCACCAGGATGATTATTATATAACCAACAAGGGTTGTAGTATTCCTGTGTAGTTGCTCCATACCTCGAGTAAGCAGTTTGCTGTTTATACATTCTAAAATATCTTCCTCACAAGATTCCTTTGCCTTATGATCCTCCTAATCCCTATTAGTTGCCAAGGTATGCTTTTCCGTTTTCTCTTCAGCTTCAAGATCTAGATACCTACTGCATCGTCTTCAAAGGCGTTAGTTTACAGGTTTATTAGCGATATGATTACATCGTCATGTTCTAAGAGGTAGTGGCTACTTATTGTACATTTTTAAAGATCTAAATTTTTATATAAAATATCTTCAAGTTATGTCTAGCGTTATTAAGGGGACACTAAATCTGTTATAGACCTAACTAAAATCAAGAAGTGGATGTTTTCAAGAACGTATACTTATAACACCAGAATGCGTACGACTGATGATATTTCGCTCTTAAAGCACACATGAAATGCCCGCGTTATTTTGATACCAATTCTCGTTAGTGTAAAGAAAAAACAAGAGTGCGAAAACCAGATAAAGTTTCTTCTCAGCGCAGGACTAAATTTTTAGGGTCATTAACGCGTTATACAATTAAAAAGGTAATGACAAATTCATTGATTTCTTGAAAACTGCATGAATTTATCTCGCATTTCTATACATAAAGATTAGTGCTAAATAAATACGATAGCAATACAAAACTTGGATAACGGAGAAATATATATATGTTTAGGACACTGTAAAATAAGGAATTTTTTAATTAAAATATTTGCACAACTGTTATAGTAATTTATTAAGAAGTGACACTTCCAAGGGGCGTACCTCTGCTTTCAGAAACCGATTTGAACGAAACATTACGCACAAATAGAACAAGGAAAAATTATGTATTCCCCTTGTTTTATCTGCGGGAAAAAGTAATTTAATGGGTCAAAATGACCCTCAATGTTTGAGCGAAAATCCGCTTTATATTTTGAAAACCAAAGCAGAGAGAGAAAAATTCAGTTGACATTACCCTTTATTTTTAAATAGATCTCGATTGGTGTTTATATCAATCTAGTAGTTAACCTTCGGATGGTTGTTATTATTGTTAAGGCAGGTTTGGTTAACGAAAGGACACCCGGTCGTAGCTGACCCTATGTATCAACTGCCTGTGGAACTATTCTTAAATTCTTAAATTATCAGAAACCTCAGTGTCTTAGGTTGGGGATCGTCTAGAATTTCAATAAGCTCAGGGAATTGAGATACAAAAGCATTGTGCCGGATATTGCCCAGAACTGGGTAATCGTAAAAGATATGGAAGGACATTAGATCTTCCTCACAACATATCCTACAAGGAGGATGATTAATCAAAGTAGAAAGTAAATTTATTTAGAGGCTGGACCTAAGATTAGAGCCCTAGCTTGTATAAAGACTTCTTCATCCTACTTTTGTTTGAACCTGAAGAGCAAGTCGGCCTCTATGGTGGATTCTTTTGAGGGAATCAGGTAAACCGACATTGGGGGTGGCTGTTTACATAGCAGTACATGCCCTAACCAACAAATTTACTTTTTCAATACCTGTACATCCCTGATGATCAGGGATCCAACAAGTAGCCACTTTATTGTTCCTAAATGCTAGGGCCTGAAAGCTTTGCCAGCATTCCTACACCAATCTGAATTGTATGGTGGGATTTAATAGGACCTTAATAGCATCTTGGCTGTCAGCGATAATAGTTAGCTGTAAGTTGTGATATTCCCTTCTGCGCAAGTTGAAATTGTATTCGTTTCAGTTTGAAGCAGAGATATCGTTCTAATGGAATAGCTAGTTCCATTTTGGAAAACTTAATGAAAATACTTGCCGCAGCAGCATTGCTAGACTTTGACCCGTTTGCAAAGCAGTTCAGCTCATTGCAATCGAGCAGTAGCTGCATATCACTGGTCCAATCGGACATCTTGGTAATTGCTTTAGAAAATAGAGTGGTAAAAGTAAACTGTTAGTCAGTGAAGTATGCGCTCAGTCATAGCCCTCAGCATGCCATGGTTTTGATTAAAATAGTCCGTATGCAGCATTCATAGTCTCCATTCGTACCTGAAGGCACAAAGAGACAAATCAAGCAACACCTTGAGAGCTGCAGTTGGTGTGGCTCTTAAAGTGTTTCCGATCCCTAGGTGTGTGATATGTTGTACTTTATTAATATGGATAAAGTTGATTTGGCTCCTTATGTTCGGCAAGCAAACTAGTGATGCATAAATCAAGGCTGGTCTGGCCACTCTCGCATACAGTTGATATACCACTTTGGTAGTGAAACCTAATATGACCTTGTACGTGCGGCAGCACATTCAAAAGATGACTATAGCTTTCATTGCTCACTTGACTATGTAATATTTCTATGTTAATCTTTGGTCGAGGGCTAAGCCCAAATATTAAACATTAGAATCACAACATATAGTTTTATTTAATGAAGGTAGGTCCTTAGATAAGAGTACTACTTTTGGCGAAGGTCACTACCTTCATTTTTCTGGAATTAATCACCAGTTGTTGAAGGTCAGATCAGTTAGTTACTGTGTCCAGGGTATCTTAGGTAACGCGCCTAACAGTGGATCAAACGTTGCCAGTGATGCGCAGAATAATATCGTTTGCATAGCCCTGGGCAAAAATTCTTTTACAATTAGTGCTCTTAGTAGATCATCAATTAGTAAGTTGCATAAAAGTAGTGAGGTAACGCCACCTTGTAAGAGATCTTTTGTGGCTGAGTGTATTATCTTACAACGGTCTACAGCCTCTGTGAAGGTCCTACCTTCTAGCAGATTTAT
Organism: Phrixothrix hirtus; assembly: GCA_024586415.1. Classification (NCBI taxonomy): domain Eukaryota; kingdom Metazoa; phylum Arthropoda; class Insecta; order Coleoptera; family Phengodidae; genus Phrixothrix; species Phrixothrix hirtus. Next base: position 3,544 of record JAHWXV010029342.1, read on the forward strand.
TACTCTTAAGAAGATGTTAGGATGTTCAGTATGATACGGGGCAGCTGAGTATATAGAACCGAAGGCAGCATTATAAAAAGTTCCTTGGATATCTAGGAAAACTCCCAGGATTTTCTGTTTGTGAGACGGTGCCTTTTCGATCTGGTAAAGAAGATGGCGTAGGTGTGACTATACAGACTTACTTGGCATGGTAGGCATGGTGCAAGAGGCAGTCCTTGAGCATCACACTTCGTATGTATTCTGCAATCATCTGCCCATTCCTTTCAATATCAAAGGCGTCAAGCTGATTGGGCGAAATGCTTTGGCTTCTTCATAGAATTGCATACCAGTTTTGGGTAAAAAGACTACTCTAGAGATTTCCAGACTTATGGAATGTAGTCCAGTACCAAGCTGGCCCTGTAGAAGTTTAAGAGGCAACAGTCGATGATTTCCGCACGCTCTCAAAATAGAATAGCATAGATACTGGCGATTTATAAAGTTTGAAGTTTTTACAGCCCATCTTACGTTAAGTAAGGTTAATACCGTATTAGTGAACCTCTATCTAGATCTGTGTTCTTTATGGATGTTGCCATGATCAACTGATGCGTTATCTGATTTAGCTCCTGGGAACTGAGCTAGAATAAGTAGTTTTGTTGATTCCTCATCTGAGGGAATGAGCTTGTCCGATAAAAGCATTAAATGCTCCAATTTACATTTGGGGTGACGCTTGAGGGCTTTATCTAATCTTACTATTTGAGCTAGAGGCTCAACGTCCTCACAGAAAGATTTTCAAGCCTTTTTCTAATTGCAGCGAATTGGATAAAACATTATTCGTATATAAAATATGGAATACAAACTACCTTCAACAAAAGGTTTCCGGAATATATTCAGAAAATGCAAAATACAAGTTTATGCATGAAAATTTATATTGTGCCCTTAAAACCAATCCCCCATTGACTGCAACGCACCTATGTCAGCACTTGATCCAATCCTTGAAACATTTGTTATACTCATTGTTCAGTATGGCCATCAGAGTCGTCTTCGATTTTTCCATTATCTCCTCTAGGCTGCTAGAACGCGTTTCTTGAAGTAGTTTTTTGACTTGATTGAACAGAAAGAAGTTACAGTGGCCAAAATCAAGTGAATTCAGTGGCTCTTTGATGGTATTCGTTCTGTTCTTGGTCAAAAAGTCGCGGATAAAGTTGGAATCGTGTGACAGTGCGCTACCATGATGTAAAATCTATGAGTTGTTTGCTCAAAAATTAGACTTTTTTGGCGAACTCCTTCACGCAACATCTTATAGCATCCAAATAATACTCTTTGCTCACTATCTGACCTTGTGAAAAAAATATATGATGCAAAACACCGTCGTAATTTATAAAAACCGTGAGCATCTCCTACTTTTTTGATTGCAAACGGCGTGGTTTCTTCGGTCTGGGCTCATTGTCTGCACACAATTCACTCGCCTGATGTCTAGATTATGTGTCGTATTTATAAACCTACGTCTCGTCATCCACGACGGACGATGATCTCACGGACACTGCTAAAACGTTCGTGCCACTGGTAAACGACTGTTTTCTTTAGAATATCGTTGCCGAAACACTTTTCCAACATTTCCAACGCCATCCCACCATTCAATCCGTTTTTAACGCAAAATTTAATACAAAATCGTTGTTTTAAATTCAATTCCATTTTTAAAATTGTAAGAAATCGAAAAAACGCACAGATTCAGATGTGCACAAGACTCGTAACTTTTTTAAATATCAAGCTATGGCGCTGAAATGTGGTTGGAATGATAGATGTGACAACCTAACAAAATAAACAAAACTCAATTGGGGTGACTGAGAGCGCTACTCGGTAGTAGTTCCCGGAATTTTTTGATCAATCCCTCATTTGTATCTGCGTAAAAATAATTTTATGAGTAAAAATGACCCTTAACGTTCGAGTGAGGATTTGATTTTCTTTATTAGTTTGAAAATCAAAGCAAATAGAAAAAAAATTCACTTGACACTACCATTTATTTTTAAACATGTTTCTATTGATATGTATATATTCACCTAGTGGTCGACGTCCAGAAGGTTAAATGTAAAAGATACGACAAAGGTTTGAGTAGCATTTGTAATTTGTAGTTTATTTTTCATCTGATTAAGATTCAAGTGTTATTTTAGTAAACTGCGTTAAATTTACTAAATCAGGTGTTTTTGCACGAAGCCGTAACTGTAAGAGTAAAGACAATGGCAATATACATTCTCACATACTGTTATAAATTAAATGGCGCAACGCTGCTTTTATGATAATTTGCTTGCTTTGCGTGAAATATTTTATTTTTGTCTATTGTCAATGAAAGGTAGAAGTGTACGCACAAGGTGGGGTTACAAATTGATTTCCATAAATAGAATTTCACGGAAATCATCTGCATTTAAATTTAGATACAGCTGTCAAGGGTGCAACGCGCACTACCTTTTAAAGCTAAGAGTTATTTTTCGAATGCTTTAAAAGTACCTTCCACGGGCGGCCATACCCAAAAACGATTGTTACTGGATTTACACTGCCCGCAAATAATATAAATACACAGTGAACGAATATTTTACTAGTGAAGCAGTCCTATTCGACAATTATTGCATGATTTTGACAATATGCACTGATCTGCACAGTCCTTGAAGGAAATATATATATATATATATATATATATATATATATATAACAAATTAGTTTACAAATTAATCTACGATAAATTTAAAATAAATTTAAATGCTTCATATAGTTTTAAATGCTTTAAAATTATCCAAACAATTAGGGTACGTTTTGAGATCATGAAATACTTAATAGTAATATTTAGAAAATAATTTTGATTGCTATATGGTGTGTATAACATCTTTTATATTGAATTATAAATTAACATAAATAAATATATAAGTAAACACATAATTAATGATATCAGTAAATGTATAGACTAGGATTAATTCTCCTTACAGTAATAGAATGTTTCAAAATAACGTTTTTGGCATAGAATCGTTTAACACAATGTTCTCCTTATGACAACATCTGCACTACATGTAACACATGATGATTGTGTATTTGTATCTGCTTTAAAGAAGCTATATCCTATAGAATTGATTAAATAAGCAAGTCGCTGATTTATATGTCAAGCATGTTGAAATGTACTTTTGAAATGTTATGATGATAGCTGATTGTGTGTTAATGATTAAAGTTTTATAATATTATTTTTTAAATGAGAATTGATTTCATTATTTGAAATCAGACTATATCAGATAATAGTCGAACATAATTTTTCCAAAACAGAATTAGTCAACATATAAATGTTGCAAACACCCTATCGTATTAGGCGGCATAGTTAATACCTATTAGGGTTGCTACAGTATCAGGGAACCGAATCCTCCAGGAAGCTACCAGTAAAAGAGATTTTGTAGAAACTTTAAGTATATACGCATTTTGAAGCAAGACTTTAAAAATGTTGAGCTATTATTTCCCACTCTTTCATGCCACAAAGCACACATTCTTGCATGAAATAAGGAATGTTGCACTTCTGGATCTTGAATGCCTGTAATCAGCAGATGTTGTAGGTAAGATAGTATAGTTATATATTGTGCAGGTACTGTTTGAATAACAGCGTTAACTGACTTTGAATCAATATATACCGTGCTTTGATGTGAATCAAGTTTTAAATTCAACCTACTTTGTAAGCCGTATGTATGTAAATAGGGCTTTACTTCGTTAGTGAATGATTTGCATGATTCTTGTAAAGTTGAAGGTTCTATTTTACTGTTCTATTTCACAGTAAATTTGGTATTCTTCGTAACACTATGTTCAATCTTTGCTTAAATAGGATCGCTCAACGTTTAAAATACTTATACACTTATACTCCGATAAGCAAATTAACCCTTTGGCTGCTAGTACCAACTATCGCTAACTTAAGTCATGAGCTATAGCTCCCCTTTCCACTACATCGTTGTAATTGGTCTAAACGTATAAATAAACCTTAATCTATCGTATTTATGGACATCTTCTTACTACTTTTCACATCTATGCAACTGGCGTCAATCTTTTATTCGCCTAAATTTGCTACTAATTGATTTCAAATTCAGTTGTCCCTCTTTGCCAATGTTCCACTAATTTACAGTTGTAATTATTTATAAGATATCGATATCCTCTAACTTACCATATAAGTGCATGATTCTTAAGACGTACTGACTTCCATGGATTGGTAATAAGTGACAGATTTTAATTTTCATGAAGATCAGTCATCATTTCCGATCAACCGCTCTTCATTTTATTCTGTAAGCATGCCTTTAACTGTAGGATAAAATTCTAAACCAATATCGTGTTTAACATTGAATAGAGTATCTTCAATTCCTCCTTCTGCTATACCTTTCAGTAAGTCATGTAATTAAATTTCGCAGTATATTATAGGATAGAAAACGAAGTTATATTTGAAATGACGTCATTAACATATGAAATGCGTCAGTCCAGTTTATTTGGACGCTGTTGTAATAATTCTGAAAAACCGTTTCCGAATAGAACTACTTACTTCACTAGTAAAGTATTCGCTTAGCTTTCCGTTTTATTATTTGTGGCTAGTCTAAAATCAACGACGATTCCTTTTAAGTATGGGAGCCTGTCAAAGGTACCCTTAGACTATTCTAAAAATAACTTCCACCCTTAAGAGGTAAGGCGAATTGCAGCCTTGAACGGCTGTATCTAAATTTAAATGTAAATAATTGCATTTCAATAATATTTACGCAAAACAATGTGTAACCCCACCATTAAGGTAGATTTTACCCTTTTATTTCCAAAAGATAAAATATAATATCGGCTGTAAGATGAAAGAAAATTATTACAAAAGCAGCATTGCACATTTAATTTATAACGTAATTAACAATTTTTTAAAAAACGTATGTTTCTTAAAGTTACTGCTTCGGGCATAAACACATATGCTAATAAATTTAACGCAGTTTATGAAAATAATACTAAGATTTTGATTGAATGCAAAATATATCCCCTATTACAAATTTTGCACGAAAATTTGTCGTGTATTTTAGATCTAAGTCACCGGAGGTTCATCACTGGATTGACATATACCTTAATCGAAATACCTTTAAAAATAAAGGGAAGTGATAATTGAAAGTTTCTATATTTGCTCTAATTTTCGAAATAATGAAGAAAATGAATTTTCCCCAATTTTAAGCGTCGTTGTCGCCCTTTAAATGACTTTTACATGTTTTATATGTGTATAAAGTTTAATCCAAATCGGTTACTAATAGCGGGGTACTTCCTTTGTAAATAACATTTATTAGTCCTCATCTCAAAATGAAAGTGCAATACGTTGAACCATTATGCCAATAAATCTACACCTATAGTGTTATCAACAGATGTGAAGTCAAAAGGTTTTGACGGATGTAAATTTATTGATATTTAATCGTAATGATATTATTTTGATTAAATGGCAATGATTTAAATTATTAGTGAATTGACATGCTACCGTCAAAATCCAATTAAGTTTTGAAGAAAAGTTGATGAATTATAGTAGCACACGGTAAATGAACATTGAAAAAAGCATCAAAGCTAATAATCATTAGAAAAACATTGGGTAACCACAACAATTAGTAGTATGGTGAGTACTGGAACTTCCATATCATAATTGAATAACACGAAGGAGTAAACAAACGTGAATCATAGGTATCCATATGGGTTGAAAAACTATCAAAAAAGCTCATAATAATTAGCAAGTGTTCCAAATAGCACGTAGACCACTACTCGAGGTTGCAAGTTCAAATATCGAAAAGAATACTCAATCTAACAGCACAAAATCGAAAGTATAGGCAAAATTTGAATTTAAAATGAAAACATATATTAAAACACTATAGCTAATATTCAAAGTTGAACTTTTAAACATGTAAATAATATCAAATAAGGAATTTTGAATTAAATTAATGAAAAAATGCTAAAAGAAAAATCTAAGGAAAAAATCCATTACGAACAACCAGGATATTCTGTTTTAACTAGTATTGTGCCTGTCGCTGCGATTACCACCTGCGGCTCATCTCCTTACATAATATTGAAAATTGAATTCTTGTAATTTATAGCGCATAACACTAATTTTCTATTTGCTAAATTCTTTCCAATTTGATGATACAAAGCAATTGCACTTAGTTCTGTTTAAAAACAAAATTAAATATTGCAAATCATTGAAGATGATATGATTATCAAAGAAAAGAGAGAAAAGGAATACAAGGTTAATAATATATCCGATAAATGAAAAAAATTGAGTAGCTGTTATCAGAAATAGCAAGACTTCATCGTGCTTTACAACGAAGATAGGTATTTTTTTAAAACAATACATTTGTTTGAGTTTATTAATTCAGATACTTCTTGTTCATTTATTGAGTTAATTTAAAGCCTTTGACAGCGTATTAGACTTTTAGTTTTTATGCAACGGTCCTTTGTCTACGAATTTTTAATTATTACTTATTCTAGCTGTGTTTAAGTCCACGTGCAAATGGCAGTATATAGACGTTCAATTTTTTGATTTTTGATTTTTTGAAGCAGTTGAGCTAAAAAACAATCTTAGTTCGACAACTTTTGCAATCGCCAAATTTAGCACCACATTACCTTTTGCTATTAAATCGTAAATACAGTTGAAGGTTTCGATTTGATGCGCTAGAAGAGACAAAAATGTCTTCGTTGGCGAAACATTGACGAGCTGATATAGAATGCGATTTTGGTAAAATGATTTATTACGACCATAAAAAGGGTTTACTAGAACAGCAATGTTTTTGTTCTTTAAAAATTACTTTGATGTGTATGCCCTATCGTGTTCTGCAGTTTTCAGTTAGTTTGCGGAATTTGAAGATGACTAGGTAAGCGTCAAAGATAACTACCTAGTATAGTGATCGACTTCTAATTGCAATCAACGATTAAATAACTATAGATGTGAAGAACTTTGCGCAATAGGTTAATCGTGTAGCGTTTGTTGAAATTGAGATGCGTCTAGAGATATGTTAATCAGTTGCTAAAGAATTATTATTATCAATTTAATTTACACAAACATTTCTCTCGATGGGTGCCTCATTTTCTAATGCCAAATCAAAAAGATGTTAGGATAAATTGGTTCCGTTTTATGCTACACGAATTTAAGAATGCCATTAACAAAACTACTTATGATGTGAAAACGTGTGATGAATTGTAAATCAATCATTATGATTCTAAGATAAAGTAGAAATTCGCGGTTTACCGCGTTGAAACCGAACCGTCATCCACAAACGCTCGCAAATCAAAAAGTGTAAAGTGTTAAGTAGAGAATGATCACTTCATTTTTTCGAAAGGTGGTTATATCGTTACTGAAGCATTAAATAACTGCAATAGTTGAATGTTACGTACTTCTCATGCATTAAAAGTTATTTTGATCTAAAACATTGCACAGAAGTTGTTTGAATAATTTACAATGCCATCATGATAACTCTTATATATAATTAAAGGTCAGCCAAGTAGTTTGCTGTTCACTAGATTTGGCATTCTGCGACTTCTTCCTATTTTCAATTATAAAAAAGAAAATGTACACAGATCCCGTTTTTCATCGAACGAAAGGGAGCTCTACAGGCGTTTGAAGAGGAAATTTGGAGTCTTGCGAATAACCTGATCTCAAAAATATCATAAATGATTTGAAAGAATTACCGGTAACGTCACCTTATGAGCTAGGGCTATTTTTATAACATTGTCACCTCGTTGGTTACTGAGCAACTCTTCATCATCATCTAATATGATGTGATTCTTCAAGTATAAGTTGAAGCCGATGTCAGGTACTATATCCATACCCAATATGACTTGTTCTTCAATAACAGCTATTAGTATGTGATTCGTACACTTCCTATAACTGATCTCAATATCTGTAATAACTTCACCTTCAATGGTTTCACGATATCCTCCAGCTCTACGTAATATCAGCTGTGAAGACAGTAATATTCCATTCCAAATAATGTTTAGTTTTACTATTGTCTTCGTTACTCCTGTATCCAGCAGCATTTGACAATTCCTTCCTCCAATTGTTCCATTAATGTAAAGACCATCCGGATTGCTTTAAAGATATCAATTGGATAGTGACTTCCGGGACATGGCTAGCACAGATTGATATTCGTTTCTTAATAACGATCCTTTCTAGTTTTCCTGGTGCCTTGTATTATCAACGGGACTGCTCATAGCCTCTCGACAATTTTTCGGTAAGTCCCCAATTGCTGTACTTCCAGCAACATAGATTAGGTCATGTTGGTATTTGGATTCTAATTATTCTTAACACCAATTCTTCCAAAGTCTCAGCACTAGTCTTGTATTCCTCAATGGCACGCACACGAACATGCCCCGTGGATACTTGTTTGGCCGCTTCAAGTTCCAGAACATGAGCCAGTGTACTAGTAAGGCCACGTGGACGAGCTAATTTAAGTGCTTGTTGTGTATCAGAATCCCAAATACCGTTCACAAATGTTTACACCTCAGTTTGTTCAATAAAACCTTCTGGAGCCGCTATGTGTGCTAATCTCGCTAGTTTTCTGCACTCAATTCCTTAACTTAACACAGTAGACCCATTACAGAAATATATTTCAATATCGCATTTCCAATCTTGTAACAAGATAATTGACATTGTTTTGCAAATCATCTGAAATGTTTTGTAGAATATCTAAAGCATCTCCAAGTAGAGCCATTATTAAGGTGGTTGCCTTTTCTTCAATGGTTTATCCATTCACTGTTGCAGCTGTCACAAATTGCTTATGGTAGTTGGTGCAAGACGTCTTCGCATCATACGCTGTTGCATTAACTTATCCTCTAATGCTTGTTATAACAGGTTCAATAACAAGCAAGTGGTCAACTTACTTCACATTCACTTGTGTTGATTATTCACGATAAATAAAAGGCGCTTCCTTCTTGTACATGTTGAATTGTTCATTTACGGCGACGAGTATAGTTATTGATGTAGTTCATCACACTTTTTGGTTACATGCTCATATTTTGTTGACATGTTATTGGTAACGTGTTCTATTTCTCCTGTTAGGACTTGTAGTTTAATTTAGCTTAACACAAAATCTTCTTTTTGGATTTTGACTTCTTTCAGTTTCCTCTTGTAATTTATCTTAGTTCCAATTTATGGATTCTACTTCCTCTTTTACTCATAGCCTCTGGCTAATTTTTTCATTTATCGAACTTCCAACAGCATAGTTTACATCTGTAGGTCTTTGTGCTTTAATTGATCTTTCTATCGTTTCTTTCAAACTCTCGTCACCAGCTTTGACCTCCTTAATCACACCTACGCCAAAGTGGGCCTTCGATGCTTGTTTGGCTGCTTTCAATTCTAGTGCATGATCCAATGCAATAGCAAGGTCACTCTGACGTGATAATCTAAGTGCCTATTGTATTTATGAATCCCAAAGTCCGTTCACAAATGTTTGTACCCCAATTTTTTCAACAAAATTTCTGGAGCCGTTGGGTATACTAATCTCACTAGGCGTAACACTTCAATTTCTAATTCCTGGGGGTCTCTTCATTTTTCTGCACCAGACTCCTTAAGCGAGCACAGCAGGCCTGCTGTCGGCGTTTATGACCATACCACATTTCTAACCTCAATAAAATAATCTAAATTATTGCACAAACCGTCTATTATGGTTTGTAGAATGTATAAAGCATACCCACATAGTCACTATTCAAGCAGGTGCCTTTTCTTCAAGTTGCAGCAGTCACGAACTGTTTGTGGTATTTGGACCAAGATGTGTTCTCATCTTACGTAGGTGCTTTCACATGTTCTCTAGCGCTTGTCATGCCATCCTTCGCAGCAGGAAAGTAAGTAACCTACTGTGCACTGATTTTTGTCGATTGTTCATGAAGAACAGAGGTCGCCCCATTCTTAGGCATGCCAACTTATTTATTTACGGTGTGGCAATACACCTTTGATGTAATTAATCAGATTTCTTGGCTACTTCTTCATTTTTGTTAACATCTCATTCGTAACGTCTTCTATTCCTTTAGTTAATCTGTGTGTCAAGTTTTTTGGTAATTTAATTTATGCTAGTTTCATTTCTTCTTGTACTTTGTAATTTCGTTTTGTAGTTTAATTTTACTTGATTTAATTTAATCATGTAGTTTAGTTTGGCTTGTTTTAATTTCCTCTTTTAATTTATTTTCAATTTCTTCGTATAATGCACTTGGGCCTGACATAATCTTATTTTGCAGTTTATTTAGATTTGAATTAATCGTTCCCGTCTCATCTTGTAATCTATTTTGATTAGATTCCATCTTACCTTGATTAGAATCCATGTTGCCCTGCATTTTTTGCGACATCTCCATCAGCGGCTCTATGTTTGTATCATTACTTCTTGTCACTGGCATAAAGATTACTACTAACACTAACTTTTAGGTATTAATAGCACGTGAGTTCACACTTTCATTAACAAATTCACACCTCACGCCAATGTAACGAAACAAGTTGATTATTTAGAAGCCTTTATTAATATTCACTAAATTAAAATTATTTATCTATACATATTCAACTTAAAATCTCATTTTACAGTACACTAATAAACATTTATATTTCAATATCTTTATAATCGCTTCTAACATAACAAGATTCTTTGGGAAGCTAAAATCAAAATAAACTTAAACTGAGTTTACGTATTTAGAAAGGAGAAATTATAGAAAAACTCTAGATTAGTAAGGAATAATATTAACAGGATTTTGATGTAATAAATTCCAATGCTATGACTTATTGTTGCAACCTTAAATTTATTTAGATAGAAGTTGCAGTAACTAGTCATTGAAGTCATTCGGAACCTTTTGGAATATTCTACAAAAATTACTGTTATTTCTAATTTTGTTACATTGGTATTTCTAATAAATTTGAAAAAACCAATTCTTTCAATGATAAAAATCTGATAATTTTAGAAAAAAGATAAGTTATGTTAAAAAACAATTTAACATCAGTTGTTACAGAAAAATTGATTTGCTTTGGCGTACATGAAAGATATTTATTAAAAAATTTTAATTGTAATAGGTTTTATTCAATTATCTCTAGCCTCTTCATATAGCATTATTATTTCTCTATTTTTGTACATCGTTTCGTCAAAGTACCAAAATGTACATTTTTGATATTGACTTCATACGAATGAAACTGACAAGGAAATTAAAAACGTAACTTCATGGTTTTAGATGTCCTGCAGCGTGATTGAAAGAGTGTCAGAGAGCAAAACAGGAGTAGAGAAAAGTCGTATACGTGGAGACAGCAACAATTTAAAGAGGCCCAGCACGAAGAGTCTTGAAACATCGATTTCCAACGAGACGGCTAGAAATGTACGCAGTAAACCCTGTTGTCTGTGCTGGTGTTGCTGCTGCAGTTGTAGTTGGTAAGTCAATTTAAATTATTTAAACTATAGTTCTTCAACTGTTTTATATTAATTCCATAGTTCCATATATTGAAACTTTTGAACGTTACTTTATATTTGATATCTGTTGTCATATATAAATTGCGTATTCTGAATTCAGTGATCTACTCAGCTTTTTGCTATCATAAGCTTTTTGAATAAAATGGAACAATTTATTTTATAAAAAGTCTACATTTTGGAATTTTAAAGTATCTCGTTTCATAAATGTACAATAATTTATATAATTGTATACTATAAATCAACTATAATTTAGCTTTGTAGATGTTCCTTGAAGTTGACTCGCTCTCTTTTGTAAAGTTGTATCAATTCTCTTGAGTTTAGCGCCCAAATGCTGTCGCTTTGATGTCCAGCGGTAATCAGCTAATATACTCCCATTGCATCTACCCTCCGTAGTCCTTTCCATTTTATTTACATTTTGGTAAAAATGTATCCTTGTTCTTCACTAACATCTAGATATTCAGAAAAATAATGAATGCAATAATAAAGTAAATAGGGTTTTATACTCATAATACAACCCGTCAGCAATTTATTTAAAATACCTTCAATAACATTTTTACAAAAAAGTTGTCGTGGAACAACCCTTAATTCACACTACGCTTCACTTATTATATTTGTTATTGTTTGTTCAAACGAGACATCAGATTTTAGTCCACTAATTTGGGCGTCAAAGAAAATTTCTTCTTTCAAGTTTGATTCAGGAAGTGTAACGAGTTTCTCGTACAAATATTTTAAACGGTCGCCTTCTTTATTTAAAGCTTTTACAAATTGTCTGAACAAGTCTAACTTCGCATGCAGAGGAGGTAGCAAAGCCCTTTATGGAATAGTCAAACCTTAATACAGTATATTTTTAGTTCTAGAGATCAGTTGTGGCCGGGTCATCTATTGTCTCTATATATACATATAGTATTTTTTACCAGACTTACTATCGAATTCAAACAAAAAATAGAAATACGTTATACCCAAATTGCTGACCCAATAGCATGTAAATCGGTTTTATATCTCCAAAAATTCCCATATATGTTCGTTATACTCTATTTAACAACAATTGAATATTAACATACGTATACTTGAGGTACAAAAGCATACTTATTAGCATTGTGTAGAAAAGCCCATTGCAAATTTTATTTAAATGAATCAATCGATAACCTCCATGAGTAGGAGCCATTGTTTTCTACCTACAATTTCGACATTAAATCAGAAATTTTATTGAAATCCAAAAATGCTTTTCCTTGGGAAAGTAAGGAAAAAACTATTATTTACGGTGTCTGAACAAAATAAACATTATTTGATTAAGCAGGTATTTGTGTGAAATATTGATCCCAGAATCCACGTAGCGTCGTAGAGAATGCCCAAACTTCTGATCGAATTGTCCAATTCAGGTTGTGTGAAAACTAGTTGTTATTCTGTTTCAATGATGAGAACACTAATTTTATCAGCCCTATAGGTACTATTAGCAGAAGAAAAAGGCGAAATGGTTACTTCCGGGTCCATACAGAACAAATTGTTTCACAGATTAGTGTATTTTTAAAGTTGAAACCACTAACCTTAGATAAACAAAAATTATAATTATTGCCGTTGTATATTGATTCCTTGCACATCACATGCATTCCAAATGTTAAAGATTGCCTTTTATCTTTAGTCCATTTTCTGAATTACTCAACATAAACGATATACTATAAACCACGCGGAGCCCATGATTTACCTTAATCGCCAAGTGTAATGCTACTGTAAACAAGATACGACTTTATTACAAATTCTCTCGCATTTTTCATTGATTTATCAACTTAATCAACTTAAACATAATAAAATATGCCTTGGCTAATTTTGTTACCTCTTAAAGACACACGTTCGTTTTTTACGTTAATATCATCTACGCTTTAAATTAACAGCTGGAATTTTAGCAATACAAGGGCACTTAGATAGATATAAATATATATATATATATATATATACACATACGCGTGCGCGCGTGCGTGCGTAAGCGCATGCGTGCGCGTTTGTGTGCACGCTTGCGTACGTGGGTGCGTGCGTGCTTGAGTGCGTGCGTGCATGCGCGCGTGCAACATGCGCACGTGAGCGCATGCGTGTGTGCGTGCGTGCTTAAGTGCGTGCGTGCATGCGCGCGTGTGTGCGTGGGTGTGTGCGTGCTTGTGTGGGTGCGTGCACGCGCGCGCATGCATGTGTGTGCGTGCGTACGCGCGCGTGTAGGCGTGCGCACATGCGTGCGTGCGTTTGCGTGTGAGCGTACGTGCGTGCGTGCGTGCGTGCGTGTGTGCGTGTGTGCGTGCGTGCATGCGTGCGTACGTGCGTGCGTGCGTGCGTGCGTGCTTGCGTGCTTGTGTGCTTGAGTGCGTGCGTACGTGCGTGTTTGAGTGTGTGTGTTTGTATGTCCAAAACAATAGCTTGGCGGACAAATAGGAAAACTAGTGCCAAGAAAGATCAACGTATAGATGCCGTCAATAAAAACAAATCAACTTTGTCGTTAGTACAACACCCCAACGTTACCGGACATGAAACATATTTTGAAAACACAAAAATGATAACAAATATAGAACAATACACATCAAGAATAATAAGGGAAGCTATTTAATTGAAAAAATGGGTAAAAGTTTAAGGAAATGAGATGACGGACAAAGATTTGCCACAACATGGAGAACATCACTGGTAAACAAAAGCGTGAAGTTATCAAATACGTCTAGAATAAAACAAGATAAGATACAACTAAACACCACTGAAAAAGACCGTCCACGCACAGCCGAACAAAAATCAGTCAAGTGTGTCTACTAAACGAGTTAAGAGCAGCGAGGCACTGTATTGTGACATTAGGGATTATTTAATTAGGCTTACAGGATGAAAGTTATTTACATTTGTGGTTGTACAGGTAGATCGTCGTGCGGGTGGCTTCATCAATGGCTTGGTAGGATTTGGCTAAACGTAGGACATATTATTTGAACCTAGAGGAACCGTTATTTGAAAATAACAAGGCAATAAATCTTCGGAAATCATTTATTATTCTACTAATTAGTAACGTAATTATTTACAGGGATAACTTTAAAATAAATAAAGATGTACAAAGTAATAATAATAGAACAAAAGAATTATCCAGAAATTATTAAAAATAAGCAAGGACGACTGTTGTCAAATAAAGAATTCAATTCTATAGTTCTAGCTTCAATAAGCATATTTAATTTCATAATACGGTAGACAATAAGTATGTCATAAACAAATTGCTAATTATATTGAATTACGGACTAGTTATATGAACTGTAATTATTGAATTAATATTATTTAGTGCATCTAATAATGAGGTGTGATCCCATCAGTAATTAATTCTAGATATGATAAAGGAGGGTGGAATGTTTTTCGAAAGTATATCGTTTTCAAGGTGCGTCTAATATTTCTTCTATTAGCATACGAACGCTCTGAACGGCCTAGGAATTATATTATTCTGGTAATTAGATTCTTGTGACCTCGTTGCATTAATAATATAAGTTGTTGCTCCACAGACAACGAAACTTATGTCCCCTGCTTTATAAAAAGCGTTTACCAAACGATTTGTGTCCTGTAACACTAGCTAGTTGCAGCATAATGCGTTTTGACGTTGATTACGGTGATGAACGGTATTATAGCGCGCTTTCAACGTGGGTGTTCTGTTGCCCCGGCAACGGAACGCCATCGATGGGGGCGGTGTTCTTTACAAGATTCGAAATACCAACCAGGTCTTCAATTCAAAGGCAGGTAAATTATTGCAATCACACTACGAGAGCACAGTTAATGTCCTCTTTTCCAAAGTTGAAATCGAAGTGTTTTTAGTCCTCCAAAATGGCACTTCACAAATATAATAGTCTTTAAGTTGTCTTTCCAATTTAGTTTTATTAACATGAAAAGGCGCGAAACCGTATTAGTTTTTTTTATCGCATTCTTAATGTGATACGTAATATTTTTATAATGTAAAGACCGCACAAACGCATCAAACGGCGGAACTAAAGTAACTATAAGTCAGACCGAAAGATCTCGATCATTATCCTGAAGATAGCAAGTTGATTTTACCGCAACGTCAAAATGA
>JAHWXV010029355.1:0-19094 GCA_024586415.1 Phrixothrix hirtus
AGTTTAGCTAGGTACGATTGAACCAGGCCCGCCCGGCTAGAGACTATCTGCGAGAAATATAAATAATTTTCTTCCTGAGATACCAATAAATACTAAGGCGGACCGTCACAAAACTAATTGTTTCATATGCCCACATAAATAAAAATCACAGGGATTCAAATCCGATGTTCAACTTAAAACTAAATGTAATTAAATGAATAAGCACGAAAAACTAAAAATTATTACACTTTGGTAACAAAAAGTATAAACACCATTGTTCAAAAGCATGTCACAAAGTACAAAAATCCTGATAATTAATATCCCTGGCTTATTTATTTTCTGTTTTAGAATGACATAACAAAACTGTGTGATATGTTTATAGTTTATTTAACTACAACAATACGTTCGGTTGTTCGCTATTGCAGATACTTTCAAACAATTTTGCAGTTTTATTATAAAAGAGTATTGTTTCGGAACAATAAATAATGTTTTAAAAAGAATCGTTTTCTCTTGATTTAGAATTATCACCGCGTATTTGGTCCATGTTTATTGATGGGTTTTAAAATCACCCCGTAGATCTATAAAAATAATAATTGTTAATGAGTTTTCTTCAAAATTTTGTTGCACATACCTTAATGAATACCACTGAGTGTTGTCAACAACAGCAGAAAGTCAAGTTAGCCTTGTTTCTTTTAAACTTTATTTAGTAGCGTGTGCAGTTACGCATGAAGTATATATTGAGGTTCCTGAATGGCCATATGCCTTTGCATTCTAGAGTCAACAATTTCTGGCAACATACAATCCATATAAAATCTTTTTAGTTTAGATTCCATTTCTATTTTCCGAAATATATCATCTTTTTCAATTCTCTGACATTTTATTCCTTTATTTGTTCACACTACTAGCAAGCGATCATTTAAATTTTAATTCTTAGCAGGCCATGAAATTTTTCCGTAGCGGCAACCAAAGTCAATACATAACCTGCAAATTATATGTTAACAAATTTGGTGCGAAGAACTTTATTTTATTAAATTGGTACAAAATTTATTTACAATAGTTATAATAAAGGTATGAAATGATAACCATTGTATTCAACGCATTTGTGAACATTTCATTTTAAATTCTCGAAAACGTTCTGTAAAATATGACAAATTCAAACTGTCAATTTGACAGATAATTATTACTGAGAATGGATTAAGCTAAGGCATGAACTTTTTTTCATAGCCCACTGGGAACTGAAATTTAAATGATCGCATGGTATAATAAAATATTCCCTTTGAGTTATATGAAGCTGTCCTTGAATTTTATAATACCATTTATGTTTTCGGTTAACATGGTACATTTTGTCTTTATGAGTCCAAAATTGTATTTTTACAGTTAACTCCTTCTTCAGGAGTAAGGTCTCTTGACAAAAATGGACATTTTACTTTTACCTCTCCATTTTCTTCAATTCTTCAATAATCTGGTGAAACACCAAGGAAGCTGATGAGTTTATCAATAAATAATCCACATCCTTTTACCTTTATATTATAGATATTTTTGATATCGTAAATGGAATTAACTTCATATTTTTTGCCCCATATTCTAGCAGGAGTGTTGATAGAATCACTAAAATTGCTAAGCAAGGTTTTTACTAATTTTGCACAAGGTGTGTGGTCCAGCTTCCTACAAATTGTCCCAAAGTTTGTTGAAGTCAATAGATTCATCCGTGCATTTTTCCATAATTCATTGTCTGCTTGATTGCTTGTGTTTCTTTCTAACCTAATTTTTTTTCTTCTGTTGTGTATAAGGTTCCAAAGAAACGACATTTTGCTGCTTCTAGTTTGTTTTCCTCCATATCAGGTTTTATGCACGTTTCTCTATATTTCCCGTGGGGTTCCTTTAAAAAAAGTATTTTCTTTACCTTTTCTTCTCGTCTTCGATGTTTTTGTTAAAGAGTTCTCAATAATTTGGCTTTATTTCTTAATTCTAAGCGTTTTACAAATTGTGATGGGATTGTACCTCTATTCATAAGTTGAATTGGATATAATGGCCGTTTTATGTTATGGACATGACAGCAGCTATTCATCTACATTCATAGGATCTACGCAAAACGTAATTTATTCTTTCTCCCCTCCTATGAATTTGGCTGTTATAGAATTAAACTGTTCAACAACATTATTATTGACATTGTGAATCAAGCTTTTAGCATGATTTGCCAAAAATTTGGTATTATCTGGGCTACTTTTGAACAAAAATAACCAATTGAAGCGCAGTTCTTGTGTTCCCCAAAAGTATGGCTGGAATTATTAAGAATATCGACTTTCCAAAATCAAATCTTTCATTTTGCGATTCTCTATATTCTATTGCTTTTGTGACTCCCATTCTCATTTTTTTGATGTTGTTTTGCAGAATTTTGTTTTGTAATTTGGTACCAGATTTTGCACTTGCTACTTGTTGCAAGTTATTACAAAAATTCCACAGAAGATTATTCCAACATTCTATTTTCTGTACAATCACATCTTTATAGTGCCGAACTACTATCACCATCAGCTATCATTATGTTAGACATTTCTAAACTTTTACGAAAACCCTCAGTAATGATGCCGGCTTCCATATTAGCCAAACTTGCCATCCAATTTTCATAGCAATGATGCTCTTTAGACACATCTTTTAGTATTTCAAAACTTTTATAGATAATTATAATTTTTTCGATAGCTATATTTTGCCCAGCTATCATCGCAAACTAGAGTAATAAATGGAGTTTTGTCTGTATTAATACTGCCACATTGAATCGCTAACTGGGCTTCTTCCTTTGCTGCTCCATTCATTTCTTCAATAGCAGTTTTTCTTCAAGCATCGCACACTTTGTTATGCGTATTAGTGTATGTATGTGTTGACATTCTGAAATTGCAAGAGAAGCACAAAACTGCTCTAAATGACAAAATCCACTACCAATTCTCATGATGCCTATCACAGCACTGGTATTTATATCAACATTTTTTGAATTTGTTTTGTTTTTAGTTCAAACATTACCAATAAAATTACACATATTGCATCTAATAGCAATGCATGAAAGTAGTCTTTTACGGCATTTGTTTAAAAGAATCACATTGGCAAGTGAACAAGAAAACATCTTTGAATGGTTGCCAAGTTTCGTAAGTTCACCAATAAAATAGCTTATGTCAATAATTCTTCTTCCTTCTAATGAAAATTTTTGTTTCCCCTGTTGTTCTACTTCAACTTCGGTATTATCACCTGATGCATTCCTTTCTATAATAAAGTCCTCCTGATGAAACTATTCCATCTCATTATTTTCAATTTTTGCATTAGATCTATAATGGTACTATAATGTATTTTTTTCTGTTTTGATGTCATACTCGTAATAGAGATATTATAACATAAAATTACATATCCTAATGTACTTCATTATAACACGTGTCTATTAGAATTTAGAACATTAATTCAGTGTTACTAACCTACACATCGAACTGCAAAATTTCCTAAATTTGTTTATTTTTCAAACTGGTTGTTTTTTAAATTTTTAAGGCAAGATACGATCATATACATAATATGTATATTTTCATAAAGAAAAATTGCAATGTAGAAGTTCTGATTCGATTTAGGGAATTGTTATTACCAAGAACAGAAATAAATCAATTTATTTGTATTACTTGCTAGTTGAAGGTGGAGAACTATTTAAGGCATCCATTATTGCAGCTGCTGTCTTTATTTTTTTTGATCGATTGTCAAATGTAAAATCGAACATTTTAAAAGGTGATAGTTACAACATTGTTACTAAATTTACCTTTATTTGTATTTAGCCAAATTTTTCTTTCTTTTGAGGGATTTTACGCTCAAAAATGGTCGATGTTTTTGGCTACACCTAATGTTGTTTTTTTCTCTTTATTTCTATTCAGACAAAGATAATTCTATTTTACACACGTTTTACTCAAACTTAGTCTCTGAAGAATACCACACTGAAAATGGGGTAGATTTTTACTAACTTGTAATCTTGGGAACCGGATACTTTATCTGATTACGCAATTGGGCGTAGTTATTTATTTAGAATCAGCATTCGATAATTTAGAAACAATACATGAATGGGAAAATTTGTACTATTGTTACGCATACTTTTAACATTATATTTAAAAAAGAAAATTGCGTACATACATACATATGCAAATTCTATTAATTTACTAAATTTTGATTACATGAATATCAAATTGTTACATTTTTAAATAATGTAAACTACATTTTTATTATTTAATTTTGAATTCTTGGGCTGCTAAAATAATTAAATAATATTAGTATAGTAAAACTTTTTAATAGCTAATTTTTCAATAATTATTCTGTAAATTTTGTAATAGTATCCAGAAGATATTTAAAACTGTATCACTCATAAAGATGTTTTAAAATATTATCGCTATATCAAGTATGTATTTAAGTAAGTCATTATATTTAGAATAATTTTGATTTTGCTGCAATAAACTTATCCTATGAATGGTACAGAAATACACATTTGGAACTACGCTAGTGGAGTCACCATAAATCAAGTGTAAAATAAGTGAGTAAATGCAATCATCTGGAATTACAATTAATTAATTACTGTTTTAATTTTAAGCCAATTTTAATGAAACTCGAGGAAAACCTTCTCCAAGAAATGTATTATGTTTTCAGTTTAAAACTTTTCAATTTTATTTCTATCTGATAGGTAATTTACCTTTCAATAAAACAGTTTATAAACTCCTCATAATCTGGTTATTTATGCAAAATTTTAAATTATGATACTGATAATGCCTTAACAAAACCTTTCTTTAATATCTCACAAAAACAGGTAATGGTATCATAAACAATAACAAAGATATAAATTAATTTAGAACATCCGATTTACTGTTTGAAATGAATATATGCATACAACTCTTAATACAGTACTCCCACCAGTTAATGGTGGCTCCTCAACTAGAGCTGCCGCATTGTTGTTAATTACAGAAAATAATCGGTTTTGTGTATTTTATAAATATGTAAATATTTTAAGTTTTAATAACATACATAGCAATTTTTCCAATAAAAATTCATAAAACTACAACTAAATCCAACTCTGCAGCTCTTATTGAGGAGCTGCACCTGCTATCAGTACTTCCTAAAAGCAGAAATAAAAAATAATAATACATAATTTACCAGTTCCATTATCATAGTAGGTAATACAAAAATACAATCAAATTAGAAAGTTTACAAAGAAAAATAAATTCTTTGAAAAATGTTTGTTGTACAAAAAGTAGTCAAAAATAGTTTTAACAATCCCTTGAGTTACATTTATATTGGGGCCGAATTTTGATTAAAAAACATTTTGCATATCGTTGTTTACACATTTCTGAGGACCTTTGGAAATATATAAACCAATTTCCTCCACACAGAACATACAATCAAAATCATTACCCATAAGATATATTTCTCATTAGAACTTAAAAAAAAGTTGCACATAATGATTTTCTGTTACCTACCACATTTATAAAAATTCCATTGCCAAAAATTAATATAGTGTTATGTTTAGTACTATAAATATTTCTCTTTAATTCAGTGTTAATACTGTAGAAATATAAAAGGGTTATAAATGATTTTGATTCTAAATTGCTTTAATACTGCTATATTTGAATCCTACATCATATATAGACTTATTGTTTAAGAAAATTATTATTCATAGACACTAATGAAGGAAAAACAACAATACTTATTAGTGAACTTATTTCATCTTGTATTACCTACCAACTGCAATTTTAAATTTTAAATAAAATAATTGATCCAACAAACAATACGTCAATACTTTTAGTATTTTTTAAATATAAAATATTTATTAGTATTATAAAGGACTCTGGTTACTGTTTTAAGCTATCAAAACAACATCTGAAACAACAACCTTTAAGTATATGATAAAAACAATTCTTTTATCCCATCTAGAATTGAAGTCTACCTCATGAATCATTGCACCTATGTCAAAGCTATTGTACTGAATCTTTTATTTCACATTTATTAACCAAAGATAATACAAATTTTGTCCTTGACACAATGATCTGTAGGTAAGACTTTATCAATGATAATTTTATTTAACACAAATTAACATACATTTAGATCATAGAGAAGAGTTCGTAATCTATTCCTGCTAGTAGATTGATCGATTGGTATTCTAAGGACTCTGCCAATTTCTTCAGCACAGCGTCCTTTAGCTCCTTCTAGAATCATACCTAATGTAGCCTTAATACTAACTGGAGAAATAAAATAATTTTTGGTATCATCAAAAGACTAAAAAACAGATATATAAATGTTAATGAATTGTTGTATTTTTATTTTACCTCTAATAATTCCATATCAAAATAATTAAATCTAGAAGATATAGCACTTTCTTCAGTTGGAGGTACAGGATTTAATGAAGGCTGAGCATTAGAATTTTGACCACTTGTTTGGTGAACGACTGAAACCAAAATATTAATTAAATAATAGTTAGTGATTTTTATTATATTCTAAGGTAAAATAAAATTAAAAAAATCTGTTGTGGTATATTCACGCATCTTTTCTTACCCTTCCTCCTGAAATGATTGAATTAATTTTGACGTGGATTTTATATATATTATGAGATATTTTATACTGTTTAATACAAGAGTTATGGTATTTTTATTTTCTGTTACCTGTATGAAATATACCTAGCACAGAGAAAGTTGTTTTTAGTCAAAGTTTTCGATGCCCAGTTTGTAGTAGAACTACATGTTTTTAATAATTGACTTGTGTACGCGTGCGTGCGCGCATGAGTGCGTGCGCGGGTGTGTGTGTGCATATCAAAGTGCGCGCGCGGGTGTGTGTGTGTGTGCGTATCAAAGTGCGCGCGTGCGTGTGCGGATATGCCTGTGCGCGTGCGTGTGCGGATATGCCTGTGCGCGTGCGTGTGGTTGTGTGTGTGTGTATGTGTGCGTGTATTTGGGTGTGGGTGGGTGGGTGGATGCGTGCATGCGCGTGTCCGTCAACATGTGCGTGCGCATTGTGCGTGCACGTATGCTTGTATAAATACGTGTGCGTGTACATATGTACGTATATGTGTGGCCAATATATCTCGAAATCTAAACGTCATAGAAAAGTGAAATTTTATATTTAAGTTTATTACCTGCCTGGGACGCCCTTAGAAGAATTTTGTTAAAATTAGGTAACCAGAAGTGTCACTTTATTCTTGCGATTTTTAGATTGTTTGCGATTTTCTAGAAAACAGCTCCAACAATCTTTTTAAACTTGTCATATTACTTACGCCTATAATGCTATTTTACGCCAAATAATCAGTTTCTATGAGAAAATTCGTTGAAGCGAGTTATCGATAATCTCCGGAGTTAAGCAACGTTTTGCGTGTCCAGTAATTTGTATATGCGACAGTTTCAATCATCGTTCCCAAAATAAATGTAAATAATATTTTAGTCATTTGCGAACATTATTTGCATATCTACAATACGTAAAAGAAAATAATGTTTGTCTCACAACTGATTTTTAATTCTTTTATATGCACCTTTCCCATAAAATGCACCACAATACAATAATTTTTGCAAACGAAGACAGTTTTCACAAAGAGCACAGGAGATACTCAACGAATCTTCCTAGAAAAACGATTTATACCTTTTTGTTCACAATAAAATATGTATTAAATGAGAAAAATTTCATTAAAATTGTTAGCACTGTTTTTGAGAAAATTATAAAAAATTAAGAACCATTCCTAGTAAGTCCAATTTAAATTATGTCATTTGTTATTGTAATTTTGTTACATGAGATGAATAGCATCGAGACATTTGTTCATACTAAGCAATGTTTACGAAACTTTATATCATGCAATAAATTGCATCATTTAGAACAGCTTCTATTTCTATGCAATTCTGGCGACTTTTACGCTGTCACAACATTAGTTGATCTTGGGAAAATGTAGTATACATCAGCTTTTCGTTTTTGCCGGATGCAATCTTACATTTAAGGCATGTAATTGCACAAAATTTAATGTTCTTAGAAATTTTTACACTTTATATAGGTTGTAGCATAAATATGAGAAATTATGCAATATTCAGCACAATTGTAGCAATAAAATTACATGCAAGGGTTTGCATAGTCTGTATTCGGCTGAAAAGTACCCCTCTTTAAGGGTGAATTTTTTAAAAGTTATTGTGCGATATTTGTAATAAGCAAGAATTTACTGTATCATGTCAATTACATGCAAGGGTTTGCATAGTCTGTATTCGGCTGAAAAGTACCCCTCTTTAAGGGTGAATTTTTTAAAAGTTATTGTGGGATATTTGTAATAAGCAAGAATTTACTATCTCATGTCAATCGGATCTGTTGTTTTTGATAGTTCACAAACAGACACGCACATACATACACGCATACGTGTGCACACGCGCATTCACGTGCACGGATGCTCATGCACTCCTACACACGCATTACATGCACACAGGCATATTTGCAAATATGTATACACGCACAAACACGTACGTACACACGTACGTACACACGTACGCTCATATCTACCTATGTACGCAAATATCGACACACGCACCTATACACCCACATATGCCTTGACACGCCCACCCATAAACCCACGCACGTGCCCACAAACCACGCAAGCAAGCAAGCATGCACGCACGCGTGCGTATACACGCACGTCAGTACGCACACGTGCGTATGCACGCACGTCAGCACGCACGCGTGCGTATACACGCACGCGTGCGTATACACGCACGCACGCGGATGCGTGCGCACACGCACACAAACCAATAATCAAAAATCACTGTTTTGAGCTATGAGACTCTTGAAATATAGAGTTGATAATTAAGCAATACTTTCCTTACCTATGATCAAGGGATACGAAAAGTAATGGATCATTCGTTATATTCAAGGCGCTTCTTAAATTTTCTTGCATCATAACATTTTCCTTAGCTCTTTCTGGATTTTTTTTTTTCAATATCTTCTGTAGTTGGCTTAAAAAGTGGGGAAGTTTTCCTCTTTTTTGACTGCTATTTTCTGCCTCTTTTTAATTTTAGTGTGCTGCTATGATTTCTATTGAATTAGTAAGAAAAGTTAGAACAAAATTGTTTTCTGGTCTTTCAGAAATATCTAGGATGATCTTTTCTGATGTTGCCCCATTTTCAGAAATGACGGCAAACTTGGTCACCGATATTGAATGAAGGTTTTTAACTACTACTGGGATGACTAGTACATCGATTAAGTTAATTGCAGTAGCAGCTTTTATAAAAATATTGGTCTAGTAAGAAGAAATTTCTGTATGTTCAAAGCACTTTGTAACCGTTGTTATGGAGGCTATGCTTAAAAGTGCATATCCTAATGAACATGATATTTGAAAGAGGGAAAGCACTTTACCTATATTTGATTTAAATCATCTCTTTAATTCTCCTTAAAGGCTCAATGGCTTGGTGGGAGTAATTCGGGATAGTGCAGAATAATATAACCCTGTTGTCTTGAGACAAATCAAATGCTGTTGGTTTTTCATATGGGAGATATGTTGAACCAGTTGTAATACAACCAAACACTCTTTTTAGCATTAGAAAAATATACCTACAAATTTCTTGAAATGTTAATAAGAAATCCCAACGTGCCTAAAAACATTTACTTCAGCTCAATCCCCTACAGGTAAACTTAATATAAACTCGTTATTTCTTTTTTATGGGAAAATTAGTATGGGAATCATGTAAACTCCAATAAGTGAACCACATATATCTACAGTTATAGTATTTCCATGTTCTTTGTTGTCCTTTCATTGCGTCGTTTATGGACAATATACAGGAATTATGCTACTGCTGCCTTACTGAAACCCATTGTCCATTCCCAGATATTACTTTTGACTTCTTCAAACTTAAATCTCTATATTTTTCCTCAATGTTGTTCGCCCATCCTTCATCTGTCAGCTCTAATTCTTCATTAAAGTTGTTTCAATAACCCAAAAAGAATAAATAATAAAATCATGTATATAATTCTTAATTTATTCTCTCTTCTATTCAGTTCAACTCCCTTACGTTTACCAAACTTGAAGAATTTGAATTTCTAGCCCTGTTTTTGACTTAAAGAAACACACAAAATCAAGTTTATTGATAGGTAGTTTGATCTTGGGACATGGGCAGCATAAAATAATGGTGTAGGCCTCATGCTTTTAAAATTTGAAATTTAAGTGAAAATGATTACCATAATCTTGTACATAAACACACCGATATATCAAGGCCATTCCAGTCAAATTAATTATTACAAAAAAGAAAACAGATGATTATATATTTAGGTATTTAATAACACAAAATACTGCCTTTAACTTTCGACACATTACTTCAAATTTTCATGTTGGTTGTCTATCTTGAAATGTACTACTTCACTTGATTTCAAAACTATGCTTTCCTGACATCTGTTTTAGGAGTCTCAATATTATGATGAGCTTTTGAATAAGCTCTCTGTTTCAAAAAAATTTATTATCAATGGTTTATAAAAGTGAAACTGTAGCTTACTGAGAAGAGAGCTTGGGAAAATTCGTCTTTAACTAATAGCAAGTTATTTTTACTTTATATTGCTCAGGAAAGGGTGCATAACTTACCAAAATATTATTTTACTACTCTTGCATACATAAGCAATTTTGTAACTCTATTTTATGGTACTCTGCACTTAATCAACACAGATAATACGTATGCTCCCTTTCAACATCAGAAACCTCAGTAGTTTAAAAGTTGTTTTGCACTCTGTGATGAATATTTTAAATTTGTATAAAGAATTTAATATTAACCACTGTTGCCATGTTACATTAATTAATGGTTTCTTGATTTCATCAACTCTATGTTACATAAACTTTTCTCCTGTAAGCCTCACACAGAAAATTCTCTTTTATGGTGCAAAATGTAAGTACACATTAGTACTTTTACTCTTAAAACTACAATTTTTTGATTACAAAATTTCGGTCCTTTGTCACTTTAATTGTTGCCAAAGTACTGAAAATATATGAACAATTACTTCTTGATGTCTTACAGAAGAGAGTTTGATGCTCTCGTGATTGGATACTAAATATATTTCTTTATTAACATTGGCAGCTTGAGGATGTTGAAAATCTTAGCAACTTATTATATGTATGAAATAATATGAATTAATAAATGTAGACTGTCTACTATGAGTATACTCAGGTACAGTTATTGTGATTTCATTTCCTTTAATAGTTAGTCCATAATTTAAGAATTTTTGAGAAATCATAATTGCCTTTATGACCAAGCTATCTATAGCTAAACATTAGTTTTTTGTTTACATTACATTATTATCTTTCAGATATAACTTCTTTTGACGGTGAAAATCGGAGAACGTTGTTAAAGTTGATAAAAATACAAACACATCAGAACTAAAAGTTCATTGGTTAATCCTGTAATTTTGAAACATGGTACTTTGACAAACTTTATACCAATATCTTTCAACTCTAACAAGAGAGTAAATTGTGCAGGAGGTTTTTTTTCCCTCAAACATTAGATATCTATAAAATTCCATTTAATAACTTATTATAAACATACTCCATAATTTTAAACTTTGTAACATTGTGTAACTTAATTTCCTTATCCATAATAAAGTTTTGAGCATATATTTACAAATTATTTTTTTTATTAAATAAGGCAAAACTATCAAGCAATTCATTACAGTGAAGATATATTATGGAACAATTGTATCCCCTTATAATTATATGGAGTTTCTCACAGGTCCATTAATGGAACTACAGGTCTAGTTGGTTAAAGATATTCATAGTCGGATACAAAAGTTGTGAAAATGAAAAATCAAAGGGTGAACGTTACCCAAACTTAACAAACACTTATTCAGGATCATAAAAAAAATTATAAAGAAACATTACAGAATATGATCTACTTAGTTTTCCTGAAAACATATTCAACATAGATAAGCGAAGGGTGTAGGCTATACTAACACAAATATCGATTGGTATTTGCAAGAAAAAAATTACCAGGATCCATATTGTTGCAAAAGAACATGACTGGAGCATTGCTGTTGTAGTCTGTAGAAATACTATATGATCTATCATTTTGCTTATGATTTTGTTCACAAGTGTAAAAAATCCTACTTGGAAAAATTTATCAACAGGTTTATGCACAAAAATAACGCCGAAAGGTTGTATGACCACAGAATCATTCTCAAAATTCATAATAAACGGTGAGTGCCTCCTTAGCATTTATGAAACCAAATCATTTTTATATTACAAGATATGGGAGGATATTGAGGTGAATGATATTTGGTTTCACTGCTTACCATCAAACACAATACATCAATAAATTGCAACTTTCAAGCAAAAATGATTGCCAAAGTTTTAAGATATTTTGATGCACAATGAGAAACAAGATATTTTAAGAATGTATTTTGGTGATATTTTACGCCAATAGGGTAGATTTCCATGATGCAGTCACACTTGGAAAGTAGGTTTTGAATCATTGTGATATTCCCCATAATCTGCTGGTGGTCTCCTAGGAATTCTATGCCCCAAGCAGAACTTCTGCATAGCCATAACGCTGCAACAACCACAGCGCTATAGAAATTATCGGATCATCATATGAATCCAGTGATATACAAGATGCAGAAGTTCATCATGCAAGTCAAAGGACAAGGATTTATTTAGAGAAACCTTGAAACGACTCTTATTCCAAATATTGTCTTACCAATTTCACCAAAAAGCAGTTGAAACTTTGCTCTTTTATTTTGAGAATATATGGACTATTTTAAAAATCAGGAAGATTATTCTTAGCATGAAATTGGCTATGAACAGTAGTATTCTGTTATTGGGTAAATGCGTATTTCGTTCTAAACTCCTCGGTATTGACAAAAAACGTGACCAGAAGACCATGCAAAAGAAAGCATGAAAACAGGTGTCCAATGCAACAAAGAACTGGTATTGTACAATCGGTGATGAGAACGAAGTGAAGGTTATGTTCTAGCCTTATTAAACAAACACCAAGAGGCGTTTGTATGTCTAAATAGTTCTCCATAAGTTAAATTTTCATTAATTGTATGAGAAAAACTAGAGAAGTTGAATTTGTCTTTCCTTATTCTTCTGTTTTCTTTTAATTTTATTCCAATACTTTTCTTTCTGATAAAAAGTTATTAAATTATACTGATTTGATTAAAAAATGCAATACCCAGTATTTATGAAGTAATTTTATTCAAATTTTCACAGAAGTTGTAATGAAGTATTAAAAGGAAGTGATTAAAATTTGAACACAAAAATCCAGCTATATCATGATTTTCTTGTTTATATCAAATAACAAAACATTAACAAATGAATAACTTTTATCAGTTTTCCTGTCACAGTTATATTAAACATATCCCTAAAAATGCCTAGAGTTCAGCAACCTGCAAATCATCAATTAAGTGAGTTTGAATGAGACCGGATTTTTATTTCGGGGAATTGCTAATCATGTGGGCCGCAATGTATCAACAGAATTAAGATATTGGTCGAGGCAGTTTCAAGGAGGACTTAAGGAGCCTCGCCACGGATTTGGACGTCTTAGGACGACTACTGCTCGTGAAAAACGTCATCTATGAACTTCAGCGTTAAGAGACAGGTGTTCCGCAACACATATAATGGGAAATCATTGGATAGAATCTTTAGGACGAAGGATCCAATGGCATCCGTATATCGCCGAATAAGGTCTTTTGGGCTTCATTTGTATCGACCATTTTTATGCCAACCTCTTACTACGTCATCACGCCTGCAGGCTGGGGTAGTGTAATAAGTGAGTGAATTAGGTGCAGGAATGGCATAAGGTAGTGTTCCGTGACGAGTCCCGTTTCTAGTGGTGGGCTCATGATAATGAAAGCGAGTCAGCCGTCTACGTGGAGACCGTAGAAATTTGGAACTTGCTCTTGAACGTCACACTGCCCTTATGCAAGAAGTGATGGTTTGAGGTGCAATATTTTATGGTAGTCGACCACTCCTTATTTTCATTAAGGACAATTTAAACGCTGCCAGTTATTTAGCAAATATGTTTGAGCTTGTTGCAGTAGCATATTTTCGGATGTCGATTAATTCAGTTTCAACAAGATAATGCTCGCCCCCATATGGCAAGTGTTACAACGCACTATCTGGAAGAAATTAATGTAGTGGTAATGCCATGGCCTGCGCGGTAACCTGATCTGATCTGTCTTCGATCAACCATGGCTGTGATATGATTGGTAACTGATTGAATAATTTACTTCACCCCCGGATAATTTAAATGATCTTCCACATAACATTCAAGAGGCGTGGGATAACTTGTCACAAACCGATATTGATCGTCTGATTCAAAGGGAACTTCAACGAGCAAATATGTGCATAATTCATCGCGGTGAGATTGTTACCATTTCTTGTTCACAATTTAATCGCCTTCTTTTTATAATATATTACAACTTTTATAAAAATTTCAATCAAATCGATCAACAAATAATAGGTGTTACATTTTTATTAAAAGCATATACACACAAGGTGCAACGGAAATAGGTTCCCGCCTATAGAATCTTTGTTTTCAATCCTATAAAATTGAGTTCTTCACGATTGACAGTACTCATAAATTGGAACTTCTTGATATAATCAGGTTTTCTCTGCGACTTCCGGTTGAACAGGAAATACACACAATTTTATTTTTTTAAATAGAACACTATATTTTTTGAATATTTGGATTTAGGAAGTCAGTTTGAGTTTAAATTACCCCTTATTTGTATTTTTTACAATTTGCTCCCCCAAAAAATTTAATTTAATTTTATTATTTTACACATAAATTTATGTTGTTGAAGAATACATAAAAACTAGAGGAACGGATGTTATTAGTTACCGATGTACATGTATAAATATAGTCAAGAGGTAGAGTTTTGGAAGAATATATTTTTGGGGTCTTTCGAGTTACTCGAGATACCGAAGTTGTTTTTAAAATTTCTTATAAACACTAGGAAAAATCATCAAAGCTTAGCGTAGCTATAACATTGTTAGTCAGCTCATTACATTATTGTCGAAGTTATTTGTAATTTCTTTAAGAAGCAAATGTATTATAATTTTGCCAGACTTCAAAACTAAAAAGTAGAATAAGAACGAATGCTCGAAATATAGCAAAAAGTTTGGGATTATAAGTTTTGCTATTTTGATCTTGATTTATACTTGTTATTTCTAAAATAGCTAGCAATAGTAATGTTTAATTTGGCTATGAGGTCACACACCGGACGTAAACGAGCGCTTGTAGCCGTCATTGACGACACGCACAACTGCGCAAGCATTTTATTACCTGATTTTCTTAAAATCTTTGTAAAATAAATTATGTCATTAATTTATAAGCAAGTTTGATCTATAATAAAGCGGAATAATCTACATATACAGCTATTTTTAAAAACTGAAGTTGCAAAGATAATATGTGTATTTTCACAGCTTTCAAAAATGTTTACCTAGTTTGATATATCCTCGCTTGGTCGTCACCAATAATTAAATAACTAATTATAGGCAAAAATGAAAAACATTCGCAGCGTCCTTAAAATACGAGTACATACATAAATATTGTATGATTGTTTAATAATCGGAAATATGCAGATCACAGCAAAACTATGGTTAAGTACCTGTCGAGAACTCATTTTTAATATTTACTCAATTTTTAGAACGTAGCATAAAGTTTTACTTTTTAATGTTATTTATCTTCAGTTTTGCAAAACCTGTTAATCAAGAATTGTCTGCAATATATAATATAACTTAACTGACTGGTTTTATCAATAAGGTATCGATTTTAATTTTTCGGAGTGCCTAGAATAACTTATTGCAGGATTATAATATTTAAAACTTAATTACAAAACAAGTAAGTAAGCATAATATAAACTTTATTTTCTGCAAATCAAGTGTTGTAAAAATCTAACACATCTAACAATGAAATACTCTGAAAAATGTTCAAAATGTTAATTAACCTAGGATTAATTATCTTAATCCTCATTTTACCAGGCGGGATACACCCCAATATATAAAATATTGAATTAGGACTTAACTAAATTTTCTTTTGCAATTTGAATTCCTTGGCCGTAGATAATTTTTTTAACATTATTTACATAGAAGTATTTTAAAACTTTGTTTAGTTACAAAAAGTATATACAGGGCAACATTTTGATAAGTTTCAATGGGCCGTATTTTGCTCAAAACCGTTTCGATAGTATGCAGGGAGAACTAAAGTAACCCTACATATATGGCACAACCCCCAACCTCTCGGCCAGCAGCCAATGCAACTTTGAAATCTGCATGGCAACCCATACATACCTAATTGGAAAGCTCTCGAAAAATGCTTTTTATTCATACTATATAAAGACATATTTATTTATAAAGTGATCAGATATGTAATTTATGTAATCAATTGATTTAGTACGTAAATAACAAACAAAACATTTTAAACAATGTTATTAATTTGGTACTTACGTTACTTTCTGAACAATAAAATAAATAGTTTTCAAATTCATATTTCACATTTGCAAACACCTCTTTAGAAATTGAACAGCATTCCTTGATTATGCGGTCATGAAGATCTTCTATTGAAGCTGGCTATTTTGTACACCATCGACTTTAAGTGACTCCAAAGAAAGAAACGCAGGGGTGCAAGATCTAAAAATCGTGGTGGCCATTATATGGGATCTCTTATTCCAACTTACTGTTCCGAAGTTTGTTATTTAAAAATTTTCAAATAGCAACGGCATAATAAGGGGGTGTCTCATGTTGTTGGAAATTAATTAAATTTTCATTTAAATTCATGTTTCGGTCAGTTCTACGTTGATTCTCTACTTCATTTATGGTAAAAGGTTTGATGGTATTCTGAGCGGGTTTAAGTAGATATTTTCATTTCAAGTTTCTTCGAGAAACGAAGGACCAATAATTGTTTCTTCTAAGATATCTGCCGAAACGTTAATTTTTTGGAGTCGTTGGGTATGTTAATTAGAAAAAAGATGCGACAGTTGTATTTATTTATTGTCCCATTTAAAACAAAAACGTGCATTCGCCATTAAAACAAGTTTTACACTAACTCTGGATCATTTTCAATTTTCTCCGTGATCTCTTCACGCAATTGAATTCTTTGGTCGTAATCGTCTTCGGTCAGTAGAATCTATTCGATTTAAGAGCTCATTGTATTGTTTCTCGCGAAATTCCTATGACAATCGCTGCTTTTCGAACAAAAAATATAAAAGTTGCACTAAAATGACCTAAAACATCTATCTGGGAGACTTCATTCAGTTCTCTTCGCCACTGCCCACGTTGCTTCAAATTTTTTAACTAAATTTCCGACATAGAAGTCCACCATTAATTTTTTAACGGTGGACTTCCATCTGTTCTTAACGTAGAACGGTGCTCAGAACCGTAAATGAAAATAATTTCAACTGTTTCGGCTAACGTTTACATCGTTGTAGACTTGCAGTTATCCTTTGGATAATAAGGTCTACCGATAGAACAATGGGCCTATTTATTTTAGAATGATTGGTTATAATCCCAAAAATGTAGTTTTCCTGATTAGAAATACTCAAAATTCAATTACCGCCCAGCAAATAGCAAAATAAGTACTTTTTCTTTTACCTAATGAGTTAATAGTCAAGAGAAATTACTTATACATTTTCTTGCCAAATAAGCTAGTATTGGCAATTATACACATCTACTTTTATAACAAGATACAAGAAATACGTTTTTTATCAATATTAGATGGATTGATCACATAAATTACATATCTGATCACTTTATTGTTCAATAAATTTGAATGTTTTATGCAAATGTGTCTTTATATGTGACCAATGAGAAGCATTTTTCAAGAGCTTTCCAATGATGTGTGGCAAGTGGGGGGTTGTTATTTCAGATTTCAAAATTGCGGTGGCTGTGGTCGGAGAATTCGGGTGGCGCCATATTTGTGGGTTCAGTTTGATTCCCCTTGTATACCACTGAAATTGATAATCCAAGGGAGACAGAAAGTGAAGGCAAAAATTTATTTACTGCGTAAAGTTATATGTGTAAACTATTTTATAAAAGAAACAAGTTTGTCATAAATGTAATAATGAAACTTGTATGTATTTTTATTACTGATTTTGTATGTATTACGTCTTAGGTACAATAAAAATCCATTATCTATGCAACAGTTACTTTATTTCGTTAAACTTGACTTTACACTGCATGGAGTACTATTGCACTCCATCTAGCAGTTAACATAAAAAATGAGTAATTACAGAATTGCTTCCCTTTGATCTTTTTCAATAGATTGATACAAGTACCTTCATATAGGCTGCCCTTTCTTACAAGACCGATGAAATGCGCGAAGCTAAACAGTAACGAAGTTATGTTGTTACAAGGATGCAAAATATCACTAGTAACCGAACTGAAATCAATGATACAAGTGTTTGAAATGCATTTAATTGAATTTACTATTACTCGTTCAGAAAGGGTTTTACTTTTTACTACACTTTTGAATAGCATTTTTAAAATAACATAAAAATGCAAATTTAACTCCAAAAATCTGGCGCGAAACAACACACGACTTTATCTAACCCATTGTAAATTTAATTTAACGGTATTGACGTTAGTTACTCTCCTATACTCTTACACCGTAAATCCTAAAATTAATTTGAAGGCATAAATAATTAATCCATTTATAATTTTCCATATACGTATATGTAGTAAGACTTTATAATTAAGTTTTAAGTTAAATCAGAGCAAAAATAATTTATAGATTTATATAAAAAGTAATTAGATATGTAAATAACACACAAATCATTAAAATATTAATTTATATTTATTTTGGGAACGGTAATGGCAATGCTCACCCATCTTATTAACTGGGCACGCAGAACCCTGCTTAACTCCGGAGATTTACTTCGATAACCCTCATCAACGAATTTTTTCGGAGAAACCGATTAGTTCCCGTAAAAGAGCATCATAGGTATAAGAAAAGTGGCAAGTTTTAACAAAATCGTTAGAAAGTGATACTTCCGGTCATTCCATTTTAACGAAATTCTTATCAGGGCTTGTCAGGAAGGTAATAAACTTAAATATAAAATATCATATATATATATATATATATATATATATATATATATATATATATTATATATATATATAT
>JAHWXV010029369.1:0-13102 GCA_024586415.1 Phrixothrix hirtus
CTAATAATTTAAAATGTCTTCACCCAAATTTATAAATTTGGGTGAAGACATTTTAAATTATTAGATTAATTATGAATACGCCCAATTTCTCATTATATTAATTAAATTTTATACACTCTCTACTGTAAGTTATTTGTATTCTTTTAATGCTAATCCTATGTTTGCAAAATGCGAAGACCGCTTTAACGAATTTTTGAGTTACCAAGTATTTCTCGAATATTATTTCACCAGTAATGAAATTTCATTAGCATTTAAATGACCTGGAGTAACATTAATGTTAAATTAATTGCAGTCGATTTTAACTTGTTAATTACTTTTCAAAATTAAATAAATTAGTCAGCTAAAGTGTTGCGTGCATCATATAACGGTATAATCTGGTCCTACGCCCTTGAAGAGGTTAATGATGGATAATTCCCTGAATAATTGGTTTGCCGACTATAGTGGAAAAAGGGGGAAGGTCTTACGATTGCGAGAGGTTGCGGGAATTTAGAATTCAGGAATTTTTGCATAGGTTTGTAGCAGTCGATAATTTGTCACGAACAATGATGAGATAGTCTCGTATAAGGGCGCCACTTTATCTTTAAATTCTATTTAACGGAATTTGGTAATCGGGAGATAAAGGGACCGATCTCCAAAGCTTTTACTTATTATGACTCTTTTATTAACTTACATGTAAGTTACCTTTACGATGCCCGTCGCTGGGTCGCACACTCGATCAGGTAGAATTACGACGGCTTACTTAATTATTTAGAAGCTAGATAAATAACAATTAATTCCTGTAAGAAAATATAGTTTATCACTACGTGACTACATATAATAAAATAAGATTTGCGTAGAGAAATTAAATATGATGATTAAGTTAAAATAGGTTATACAATGAGAAATTTACAGGTTCTCCCACAAATAATTACGGGATTAAATAAGTACTACGACTACATCAAGGAGCCCTTGTATTCCTAAAGCTATACTAATTACACAATAACAATCGGCCATAACGACCCTAAATATTATAAAACATTAAGCATTTATAAACAATAGTCTTTTAACTTGTAAAATAATGTATTCGTTCGGTAGTTCTACGTGATTCTTTGCTTTGTTCCAACCGGAATAATTTAGGTGGAGGCGGACATTCACGAAAGTTAAATTTATGAAAAGTTTTATCACTTACTTGGAGATCTGAAGCTTACTGTTTTCTCGAAAAATTTGGATATTACAACTGGCGGTTTCGGATAATTATTGTTATCGTGTCGCTGATATAAACTATTCAAATTTAACCTTGTTGGTGTTAATTAATAGGAAGTTGGAATCGACCCTTTCTTAGAAATTCGCCCTCGGCGTAAACAGATCAAGTGCACACTACATAATCCCTTTAAATCGACATGCGGGTACTCCTCAACTAATTTTTAATTATCCTAATGACACGCACTAAGACACGCAAGCTATGCTTGTTGCTTTCTTGAACGGTACTCGAGAAGTGAGGTAATTCTTCTTGAAAAATGAAAGGAGGGACGAGAGCGGTCCATGTATATTTTTAAACTGGCCTTCAAGCGGGAATTGCTGAACCCCTGTTTATTTAACAAAATGCTTCTAATCTTTATAACTTGTAACTTAGGAAGTTAAGCTTTTCATAATTCTTTGTAAAATAGGAATATATTATTTATAAATTTATAAAGCAAATTATGATGTACAAATAATATTGGTACTGCACCAATTAGATTTGATTATTATAGCGCGAAACTATATACCGGGTGTTTACAAATAAGCGACCAAGTTGTAGGATTTTCAGACGCGTTTACAATCATTTAAAGTAACTTGTGTTCTAATAATTTATTGAATAATCTGTTATTAATTTAACCGTTGTGTGGAGTGATTCACTCTATAGTTTATAACTGAAATACTTCCAAACATTTTCTTTCATTAAATCTATTTTGTATATGAAATTTTTATTATTTATTGTAGATTAAGGTGATATTAATTTCTTTTTAGCTTTATATTAAAAATTAAAGCAACACGATGTAAACGAGATTAAGTAGAAAGGATTGAAGACTTGCTGTTAATTTGCATTATCTATGCAATTAGTTATTTGATTTTCGTCAAGAATGCTGTCCGCTACACGGTATCAAATACATATAGTGTTTTATCTTATAAGTAGCTTTCGCATTCATACATAGAAGTCAACCCCCCCTCTCCCTCACGACGAGATGGCACTGCCTACTGAGCGAACTACTTTCTATCAGGCTTGATATACAGGATAATTTTGAAAAATTGTACAAAATTACGCAACAGTTGCTATTTAATAGTGAAGTCAAATGGGGTGCATTTTGGAAAAAGAGATAATGTCTCCTTTTTGACAACCACTCCTGTATACACGTCTAGACACGCCGTTATTTCAATCGAATGATTTCATAAAAATACATACTTCCGAATGTATTTGTTTCTTAAACATCACGCTGCTACAACTGTAATAAAGTATTTTCTATTAACTGACACCTCATAGTACAAACTAATGATCCATTTTTACTTTCTTTTACCCTAGATGAAATATAGGTAAGAGAGAAAGTATTGTTTTCAACCAAAATTTTTGATGTTGAAATTTTAGTGGAAATACACGTTTTTGGGTCCCCTGAGTATGAAAATAATTTTTTTAAAAATTGCCCTGTGTGCGTGCATGCGTGGTGCGCGCGATAACTCGAAAACGAGAATTCCTAGAAAAGCAAAATTTTATTTTGAGTTTGTATCCACCGTCGTACGCGACTGCAGCAATTTCACTAAAATCGGATAACCGGAAGTGCTACTTTACTCGTGCCATTTGTTTGGTTTTTTGAGATTTACTCGAAATCGGCTATAACGATTCTTTTTAAATTTCCTATGTTTCTTATATATTCCATGCACTTTCATATAATCTAGGTGGTTTCTCACAAAATTTCCGTAACTCGAGTAACCGGAAGTATTTTCATCCTTAACTCTGAATTAAATAACTATGAAACTAAAAGCCCTAACTAAATGAAAATTTATATTTGAAGCTTAGTATGCTAAATCAAGGATGTGGTTAAAATCGAATAACCGGAGGTAGCACTTTATTTCTTGAAATCGGCTGTAACGATTTTTTAAAAATTTATTGGATTTATTGGAAATTTAAGACATTTTCATATAGTCTAGGCAGTTACTCAGAAAATTTTGCGTACAACGAGTAACCGGAAGTATTTTCACCGTTAACTCTGAATAAAATAACTATGAAACTAAACGCGCTAGCTAAAAGAAA
This sequence comes from Phrixothrix hirtus, assembly GCA_024586415.1. Lineage (NCBI taxonomy): Eukaryota > Metazoa > Arthropoda > Insecta > Coleoptera > Phengodidae > Phrixothrix > Phrixothrix hirtus. The sequence goes on from JAHWXV010029369.1 coordinate 3,263, forward strand.
TTTATATTTGAGGTTATAATCGCCTTTGTACGCAAAATCAAAAATTTGTCTAAAATCGAATAACCGGAAGATATCTGCTGAATTCCTCATTTCCCGTTTTTCTTGAAATCGACTTCTACAATTTTTTTAAAACAGGATATTTCTTAGCTGTCAAATTTAATTTTATATTAACCAAGGAGTTTCTCTAATAAATTTTTCAAAATCGAGTAATCGGAAGTACTTGCTGTATAACTTGTGAACAACATATCTCAAAAACAAATCATCATATGAAAATCAAAAGCTATATTTAAGTTTTCTATCTTCCGTACATGAAACGACAAGGATTTATTTCAAATCAAATGGCCGGAAGTGCCACTTTATTCTTGTGATATTTAAGTTTTCTGCGATTTTCTTGAAAACGGCTACAACAATTTTTTTGAAACTTGCTACAGTTCTTATGCCTTTGACATTATTTTACACCAACTTAAAGGTTTTCTGAAAAAATGCGATAAAGCGAGTTATTAGAGAAAATTTCTGGAGTTAAACAGGGTTTTGCGTGTCCAGTAACGTGGATGGGTGACCGTTACAATTATTATTCCCAAAATAAACGTAAATAATATTTTAATCATTTGTGGACATTTAAATATTTGTATATCTATGTATATAAGAGAAAGTCGTGTGTTGTCTCACACCAGATTTTTATATTTGCATTCACAAAAATTATACATTTCATTTTAAATATGTCTAATTACACAAAAGACCATTATCAGATTCTTATAAGAAAGAAAGACAAGGGATCAAACTAATCAAAATAAATCAAGATACTAAGATTACGATTTTGAAGTAAAATTCAAAATTAAATTAATTTACTAAATCGTGGGATTTAGTTGTAGTCAAAAAAGAAAAAAATTAAAATTTATATATAAATGTAGAGGACATAATATAACGTACAAGAGTTATCTGGAAACTTAATCAAAGAGAGCGAACCGTATTTGACCCCATAAATAAAAATCGCAATGAACACACCAAAAGTTAATAAACTATAGTGACGAAGGACGTTTGAAAACCTAATTGTTTTAAGGACCGTTCGTAATCTTTTGTATAAGTTTTGATATCATTTTTCAAGGCTATACTTAGTCAAATTAACTACTGATTTTTATTTTGTGATAATCAGTTACATAAATTAGTTTTATTAATTGTAACCTTGAAAAGTTTTAATCTAAACAAATAATTCTCCAGTGATTGGATTCACAACTTAAATATGTAGTAAGGGTATGATTTACGTCAAATTTTTATTGATTATTTGGTGTATTTTACAAAAACATGTTATATCTTTCCAGAAGCCACCAAACAACTATTATTATTTCTTTAATGGCGTTTATTTCGGAAACGATAAGGAATGTTAGCCAAAAGAAAAAAGAAACTACCTTCTTGTTTATGGTTAAAGTTTGTCGTACTGTTTCAAAGTAACTATGTATTTAGAGAGTAATCAGTAAATTACTGGTAACAATTGAAAGAGGAAGCAGTGAAGATATTTTGACAGTTGTCAAAATGTGAACTGCCATTTGTAGCGACGCTTGTGCTAAAAATGTTATATCTAATTTTATCGTTTATTTCGTCGCCGTTTCAATGTTCATAATGCTTCGACTTGAAGTGTCATTTCGTATTTGATGCGAAGTGGAAAAATTGTGGTACAATTGAGAGGAAAAATATAGCTGGCAAAATTCGATCAGTATGTAATCAATTTGTGCACTCCAAATCGACGAATTCGACGAGATACAGTGTTAAATTTATCTGCAAAAATACTAGAAAAAGGCTCCAAAAAATAAAATTTTATCCATACAAAATGTAGATAAATTTAGGGCTGCCCCAAGTCGTCGAACTGATTGATTTAAACTACTCAGAATTAATTGTCTCGCCCATTTTTTGTTTTCAGGATTATATGCCGATTGAAAATTATAGCTGATTATCTTCTCTTAACTGACTCAAAATTTTGCCATTTTCGCATTGCATACGATATAACACTTCGAATCCGAGCATCACGAAAATTGAAACAACGACGAAATGAACGTTAAGTTTGGACGATAGAACTAAACACCATTTTCAACAGAAAATATGCTGCAAATTCTAGTGCGTGTACCTTTTTGGCAACTGTCCAAATTTCCTCAAGGCATCCTCTTTTGATTGTTACTAGTAATTTAGCAGTTACATATTTTGTCGTTGCCTACCAAAACTGAACAAATCATTTTGACCTCCATGTTGGAATAGGTAAATCATTACGAAGACTGACCAAAAAAGGGTTATCTGATAATTAGATACGGTTTTGCTTTTTTGGATTCGAGGAAATCTTCGGCGGGTTCAACTTTGTTTTAGATTGTTGTGGGGAGATTTTTTTGAGGAATTGTCTCGTTCTGAAGGTTGTAACAAGATATCATAATTTAACGAATTATCAAATAAAAATAAATTGAAACTGCGAACCATGGATGGTCGTGCGGATCTAGCATTCAGAGAAAACGTTGTTCGTGAATCATAAAATGTTACGCATGAGTTCATCGAGGAATTAATTAAATTCTGATTTTAAGAGCACGATTAAGTTATTTTAATTTGGGTTATCTTGTATCGCTGTTATTTTAGTAATAAATACGTTTTTGTTGAAGAAAAAAGTATTGTAATTAATAATCTATTATTATATGGTTCTCAAACAAAAATCTTTATTTCTAAATTCAACATCAAAATTAAATGAATAAATGCGTGAGAAGTGCATGTGAAGACTTAAGTGGTATAAATATAGGCAGCGAAGATGTAAAAGTGTTGATGTATGCAGATGATGAAGTACTAGTAGCTAAAAGTATAAGCCAAATGCACCGAATGTTGAATAAATTTGTAGAAGTGAGTGAAACAATGGATTTGAAAATCAATAGTGGAAGAAAAAGGTAATGGTTTTCAATAGGAAAGGTAAAAAGGAAATATGTCAGCTGAAGTTGGTTAGCGAAATAATTGAACACGTGGATAAGTTTACTTACCTTACAGAACTTACCTTACTACCTTACAGAACGTTTGCGGATGACGGGCGAGTAGATAGTGAAATTGAAAACAGAGTGAATGAAGGCAGGAGAATAATTGGCAGCATGTGGTTCGTAACCAGGAGTGAACAGTTGAGTATGGAAGTAAAGAAGGCTGTGTACAATAGTGTATTTGTCCCAACTGTTTTATATGGCAGTGAGACTTGGGTATGTCAGAAGAAGCATATGAGTTAAATAAACCCCGCCGTAAGTATGAGGTACCTAAGAGTTGTATGTGGCAAAACGAGACGTGACAAAGTAAAGAATGAATGGGTGATGGATACGTGCCAGGAGAAGGAGACAATACCTAAACTGTGCAAAAGAAGTGCGTTAACAAAGAGAATATATGAGGAAGGTATGAATGGAAAACTAGGTGGGGGCAGATCGAGAAAGAGTTGACTAAATATGACTGAAGAAATTGTAAAAGGAAAGAGAATAAAGTGCACAAAGAATAGGAGAGATTGCTAAAAACGTTGTATGAATTTAATGGAAGCAAAAGAAGTGTGTAAGGATAGAAAGGAATGAAGAAAAATAGTCAATGGGTCATAGTAGAGATAGTAAGAATGGTGGATATTAGTAGGATGGTGTGGATACTGTACATACTGTACAGTGTTGGGAGTTGTGGCGTAGGGTGGTAGTGAGAGGGGATTGGTGCATGGGTGCATGCAGTGGTTGAGAAGGTGGAGGCTTAGTACTGGGTTTTGCATACCCTGCTAAGGGAATGGCATGAGTGAGTAGTAGTAATTAAATGAAGCACATTCCTGCCTGTTCATATCTACTCACTGATATTCAATGCTAAATAATCTTAATCTATCTACAAGGTATAAAATGAGTGATATTGGTGTTGCAGATTTATCAGGAGCAAGTGACATTATTAAAGTTCGTGACTGTACATTTGTTTATTTCTGCAGTGCTTTACAAAGATAAGCAATAGAATTTGTAAAAGTAAAATTTCCTGCGAAGAATTTCATTTCGGCGCGCTTCGCGTTGCATGAGTTAGCGGAGATGTATGGAAATTTTGCCGAACTTGTGATAATTTAGTTGGATTTCGGTCACCTTCGGTAGCTAATACATTTTTCACTTTGTCACTTTATGCCTCACTTCTACGCGTTTAAATTAATGACTAGCTTACTTCTTCGCTCCCTGATGCAACGCGAAGCGCGCCGAAGAGAAACTAGTTGCACGTTATATACAAATCTGTACTCTGTTTTAATTTATAGCAATTTCCAATGATTCTTGTACCGTGAATCATCACTTATAACAAACAAAATTCTTGCAACTTTCAATTTAGTTATTACAGAGCTATATTGTATTTAGTTTCATATATTTATTATTTGTAAATTCAATTGCTAAGAACAATGTTGTAAAAGAATTCTTAGTAATTAGTCTCTATAAATATTCAGCTGTGTCAATCGTATTAAAATATGATAGATGTTTCCGCAGAATAAATTCTTTTTTAGAATGACATCATTCTTCGTTTGTATAATATTCAATGGGTTTAATTCTTTCCCGAGTTCAAAAATAAGATTTAAGTAGAGTCGATCTTAAGAGCTAGAAAACACAAGACGTGATCTCGTAAAGAAGTTGAACTAATTTTCCCGTCACTTGCAAGTTCCCCAAGAGCAGGTTAATGCAGTAATGTGAGATTTATAATTTAAAGAAAGTCAAATTCGTGAAAATTAGACGTTAGTCCAGATTGGGGATGGACAGGACCAACACGCATTGGCAGTACCAACACGCATTGGCAGTACAACATCTAAAATCTGTTGTCGGAAGTTAGGGTGACCTCCTGTCTTCGACAGCCAAGTAACACACCATCTTCTTACTGTTTTGTTATCAACCCCCTTTGAAAGCTATGAAATGCCAACATATGACGCTTAAGTATTCTGCATCGCCATAAGCATCGATAGTTGGATTTAACAGACTAACTACATCCAAATTTGTTATTAATGAAATTAGTGCTCCCAGTGTAGAAATTACTTTATGATTTAAATAGAACGAATCAAATTAAAATGTGAATTACTAATTAGCTCTTACTGGTAAATAATTGTAAATAGAATCATGACATTTAAATTAAAAGTTGTTAAATCTACGATTAGGTTAGACAGTTTTTGCTAACTGTATTATCTCTATTTTTCTGTAATATGTAGCTGCGGAAGTACGTATTTTATTTCATTATATCGAATGTTATTTTAACCATCTGTTTTATTCACATATTTTAATCGTAAGTTCTGTTAACTTAAATATAGCTAACAGGTAAAAAAACATTGTAATCTGGGAAATTTAGCGATCCCTTACAATACAGAGACGCAGCTGACTAAGTTTTATAACCACATAAGAAATCATTTCCCTAGGATCTCCAACTTTGGATTTCAACCCTTTCTCTGAATAATTATCCAGACTTTGAAGTGGCACCCTCCCGATTTAGATCAATTTGCCAATACCTATCCCCTATCGGTATTTTGTAACTTACACCAGCTAGTTAAAGCCGCTTTACAACCTTCGATTTCTTAGCTAGTCGCATACATGTGTAACTTCTGAAAACTGATATTATCTATCCTTTGAAGATGCGTGGCGCCATTTTAAACCGTTACAGAGTGATAATTCAGATGAACTACCTTATGATTTAATTTACCCCTATTGGCACGACTTCAATGTCTATTTACTTACGCCTGTTCGGAAGCAGAATGTTTGGACTCGCACGATACAATGCTCGCATACTAAATCTTAACACTTGAAACTTACCGATAAGAATTAGTGGGTACTAACAAACGATTTCATCGGAAGTACAGCAAATTTGAATGATGAGTAGCTTTACCACGATTTATTCAGCGTTCATTCAACCGCCCAAGAAAATTGAAAATAATGTTACTGCCTCAGGCCTCCTGGACAAATCGTTGTAATTCATTTAAATTAATTGGAGGGCGAATTGATAAACATTGTTCATATCATATTTCAAACGTTTTCGATTGGGAATAGAGACAGATATTTTTCACACAGTTTACGAAAACCCTACCAGTAAAAAATTGACATACCATGTTTTTGAAGATTCGGCACAAGGATTGGTTCTACAATATTTGTTACATTACTAACGTGTTCAAAATGATAACTAGACGAGTTTTTTAGTTGCACATTATATCACTCCAATCCATGGTTCCTCTATTAAGGGCTATTAAGGGCTATATTATCCTGGAAAAAGTTTTACTCTACGACTTCTGTCTAAGTCTAAGTTTAATCCATAAGTAGAAGCAAAGCTGATCAGCGAACACTATTTACTTCAATTCGTCAGTCCACATCAGTCTTTCATTACATCATTCTAAACCAGAAGTTCGATATCGTACAGTTAGTGGTAGGCATACAAACAGAGGATGCTGAATTCATGGGCATATTTATATCTAATTAGCCTCGATAGTTTTAATTGCGCAAAACAAATTTTCATTACCATAGTAACTAACAACAACTTACTAGGAATGTGACTGTAAATTTTACTATGACAAGTTAACGCATTGCTGTGGAATTATGAAAATTCATAAAATTGATTATAGATCAGTCGTTAAGTATCTGTTTTTAAAATCGTTAATTGGTAAAGAGATTTACGAAGACAAGTTTAAAACATTTTGTGATCTCTGTTCTTCGTATAGAACAGCAAACATTGGGTTACATTTTCCAAGATAGGTACATTTTCAGTTGAAGATGATGGAAAACCTAGAAGACCGATATCTGTGTTTGTCCCAAAATATACCCAAGCAGTTTCCAACATCGCCGAATTGGGGTAAAATATAAATCTGAGACACTAAAAGTTTATACAGACGTGTACATTACACATTTCATTTTTATTTGGATTTGAAGAAGGCTCTGCAAAATGGATTCCCAAATGTTTGAATACAGATCAAAAGCGTCCGTTTTGATGAAGATGCTGATTTCTTAAACCATGTTAGTACCATGAATGAAACATGACTACATTATATGAACCAGAGATGGAATCAAGCTACTCTGGTTCTCCAACGCCTAAGAAGCATTTTGTGGGGAAATGTGCTGGAAAAGTTCTTGCTTTAGTTTTTTGGGACTCTCGTTGATTACTTGGAGAAAGGCAACAAAATATCTGGGCATTACTATTTCACTTTATTCAGAAATTTGTGAGAAAAGATATGGAAAAAAAGACGTAGGAAATTGCCCAAAGGTGTCTTGTTTTTGCTGAAGAATATGATTGCACACAAGTCGCGAATTACAACGAAGGAGATTCGTGATTTAAGGCCTGAACCTTATTCGCCAGATCTGGCTCTCGAATGAAAAATGTATGATAAGGTATAAATTTTCCTCAAACGAAGAAATAATAGAAGCTGCAGAGAGCTGGTTTGAAGAGTTAGAGGAAACTTTCTTCTAAGAGGTTTTCAAAAGTTTCAAGATCGCTATAATAAATTCATTTTCAAATGGTTTCTTTTTCTGTAATAGGTTAAGGATTTATCAATGCGCACTCATATAGTTTTGATGGAAACACCGATCGTGCTATTTCTGTCTCTGGTAATTAAGTGCGTATATAAAAACCATGATCTGCCTCTCTTCTTAAATATTATAACACAGTCGAGACACTTTACCTTGCAATTTGCCTGACCAATACACTTGTCTTTCACATATCCATAATTCTGTAATATTTGACAAAATTTTAGTGAAAAGTGTAAATTGAATTTCTTCAAACGCACCCGTCGATGATTAAATTCCAGAAAATTATATGAATTGAGGCAGTTCTGTATGTTTTTTATTTCATTTCTTAATATACTCAGTGACATAGAAATTGCAACACCAAGAAGGGGTTGAAATTTCTGGATGAAATTTGAAAAGGATATTCATCTATGTTATAGTGATAAATGATCAAAATTTGGAAGGAAAATATGTATTAGTTAAACAAAATTTTATAATAAGATTTAATAATGTGTGGTGAGGTTTCTCTGATATACACGCCGAGGCATTCATTGAATAAGGTGGTTTATCTCGTCTTGGGGTATTGCCTCCCATGAAAATTATACCTTATGTCCCAAGTTCTCCAAAGTCAAAGGAGAATACTGCAAATTTCGCAATCTTCTACCCATTATGTCCCATACATGTTCAATGGGAGAAAGATCTGGAGATCTTGGAGGTCAGGGCAAAAGATGAATTTGGACCTGCTCAAAGAAGTTCAAGGAAAACCTTGCTACATGTGGACGTGCATTATATTTCTGGAATAATGGATCTTCGAGCTCTTGTAAGTATGAAGATGTGTTCCAACTACCTCCGAAATATACCGTTGTGATGTCATATTGCCTCAAATGAACACCAAGGAAGACCTGCTGCCGTAAGTAATCGCATCCCGAACCATAACTCACACAGTCCGATGTACGTGCCTCTCAACTGTAAATTGAAGGTTTCGTCGTTCACCCCGTCTTTTTCTGACTCTAATACGACCGTCGTGTATTCCTAAACAAAATTTAGATTCGTCGCTAAAGACAACACGACGCCATTCAAGATTTCAATGAGATCGTTCATTGCATCATTGTAATCGTTGCTGACAATGTTCTGCAGTCAAAGTAAACACAAGTTGCGAACGATTTGATGTTAACCCAAAATTTTCGATTCAGCGATAAGCTATTCTAAGCGCCAAACTATTGGTCACCAACTGCTCGAGTAGAGGAAAATCGTTCTCTAAATGGCATTTGTCTTAAACAACGATCTTGACGCTCATTCGTTCTATTTGAAGCCCCGGTTCCTCTTTTACGATGTTCCTGGCCACCTTCAAGCCATGTATGACACGCTCGTATTACAGTAGACCGATTTAGATTTACACGGTTAGTAATTTCCTCAAATAAGAAACCAGCTTCGCGCAAATAAATAATTAGACTTTTGTCAAATTCGCTTAATTGACAGTAATATCCTCGTTACCGTACTCTAGGCATGATTAAACAAACAAAATATTGTTAATACTACTACCACTACTACTACCACTACTACTACTACTACTACTACTACTACTAGCAATCATGCCATTCCTTTAGTGGGGTAGGCAAAACCCAATAACAAGCCTCCACCTTCACAACCACTGCATGCACCTATCACAACCCCTCTCACTACCACCGCCATTCATCTGAACTTCCAGCACTCGACACTATCCAGACCAGCCCACTATTACCTACCAATCCTACTGTCTCTACTATCACCCATTCTCTATTTTTCTCCATTCCTTTCTGTCCTTACACACTTCGTTTGCTTCCATTAAATTCATATAACGTTTTTGGCAATCTCTCCTATTCTTTGTGCACATTATTTTCTTTCCTTTTACAATTTCTTCAATCATATTCAACCACCTCTTTCTCGGTCTATCCCTACCCAGTTTTCCATTCATACCTGTCTCATGTATTCTATTTGTTAAACGTTCATTACTCATTCGTTCCACATGTCCAAACCATCTCAACGCACTTCTTTTGTACAGTTCAGGCAGTGTCTCCTTCACCTGGCACGTATCCGTCACCCATTCATTCCTTACTCTGTCACGTCTCGTTTTGCAACATGCAGTTCTTAGGTACCTCATACTTACGGCGTTCATTTTACTTATATGCTTCTTCTGACATATCCAAGTCTCACTGCCATATAAATCAGTTGGAACAAATACACTATTGTACACGGCCTTCTTTGCTTCCATAATTAGCTGTTAATTCTTGGTTACTGACCACATGCTGCCAATTATTCTCCTGCCTGCATTCACTCTGTTTTGAATTTCACTATCTATTCGCCCATCATTTGCAAACATTCTGCCAAGGTAAGCAAACTT
>JAHWXV010029370.1:0-23170 GCA_024586415.1 Phrixothrix hirtus
AGAACTATCAAATATCTTAATAAATAAGAAAGAAATTAATATTTTGCTGAGTCAATGCACTTTCAAATATGGTCATTGAGAATACAAGGACAAATGATACAAACTTGGTAGACACAAAATTTTGGAAATATTAATGATATTCAAACTAAAGTTTTCATTAGTTCAGATTTTCAAAAATCTAAAAGCTTTGTTCATTTCTCTATTTTGTAACCATCCAAACTTCAAGTACAATAAATCAAAAACATTTAATTTGCAGCTAAGAAATTGACAGTTTGATAATAATTCGTATTAGATTAAATTAGGAAAGTAAGTTGCAATGGAAATGGTCTTTGTAATATTCAAAGCATGTGCCGTGATTTTCTTTTTTTATAAATAAAATTCGCTATTGACTGACTGTTAAATTATTAGGTTCATTTCAGTAGTGAAAATAAACACAATCCATCGAAAAATTCTCATAAATTTGAAAAACAATAAATTTGACTGGTTTACGTGATATAAAATATACATACATATGTACGTACTTACTATTTTTTATGCATATAAACAAATAATACTTAATACTAGCAACTTTACCTTCAAATGAATTAGTTTTACGTGTATAAACAAGTTAACAATGCTGTATTGCTGTATCGCATTCCTCATCATTTCTGAACATTGCTGACAATACTATCGCATTACCAAGCATTTCTGGTATTGCCGGCACATTACCAGGCATTTCTGGCATTACCTATGCATTGCTAAAGAATTTTTGTGCATTGCCACATTGCTTAATTAGCGCATTTCTGAACATTGCCGTCAAATATGTACACCTATTGCCGAAGTGGTTACCCCCTTGGATTCACATTATAAAAAATATACATATAGCTATTACTATGGTTTATAAACAAATACTAACACTGGTACACTACTTGCTACCATTGGCTTTACTTCCAAATGAATTAGTTTTACATGTATAAATAAGTTAACAGTGCTGTATTGCAGCATCAGCACCACATTCCTCATTTCCGAATCATTGCTGACGATATTTCTGCATTGTCGGTACATTTCTGGCATTGCCTATGTATTGCTGAAGAATTGTGGTGCAGTGCCACATTGCTTAGTGTATTTCCAAACGTTGCTGTCATATATGTATATCTATTGCCGAAATGGTTACTCCCTTGGAAACAAGCATGCAACTTAATGATATATGCATAATAATGCAAAATATGTATGTATGTAATTTAATACTATTGAATAAAAGGTTAGATAGGCATATTTATTCTTGTTTTGTATTGCAGATTATTACATATTTTAAACAAACTTTAACTTGTGAAAATTAGTCTGATTTTTCATGGCAATAAAATTATTCGGTATATAGAAAATTTTGACTAATGAAAACTCTAGTAATGGAGGTTTTTTATTATTAGAAATATCAGAAATGTTGTCCTATAGTTAATAAATAAAGTAGTACATTTTGCATTACTTCACATAAGCATTCCATTAAACATATCACCTAGCCTCATGCTATCCCTCTTTCACATTGTTGTGCCATAGTAATTTTATTATTGATTATTTAACTGAATTTCTTTTGGCTTGTTTTACTTTTAATGTAATTGATTTATAAGGATTTTAAGCCATGATATCTTTATTAGGATTGTAATAATAAAAACGAGATAATATCTTACTACCTTTTATTAATGTTTGATCATTATGCTGTTTGTATTGAAATTTTAATATTTCGAACTAACATAGTTCATCATCGGAAAATAAATCGTTCTAGTAGGTATTTTTTTTAAAACGCAAGATCTACAATAGATTTAACATCTTTGTCATAACTATAATTTATAAATAATTGAATACTTACATTAAATAGGAAGTAAGTAATTTGCTTAATTAATAACCATGGTAATATAATATAATTTTTTTAAAAATAAATTTAATTAACTTTTTTTAATAACAATATTTTGAGTCATGAAGGTATAAACTATCATTTGCCATAAGTAGTATAAAAGTTGCTTTTTTATAAAATAGATCAGCAAGCCTCCATTTTGTTATCAAATAAGCGTTAATTATAATATTGAGATTAAATCTGTAACAGAGATTAATATGTGTAGTATTTCATATTTATTAAACAAATTAAATTATTTACGATAAGATTATTTGTTTTTCATCTTTGATTTTTTTCTAATTATACATGTAAAAATTAATTTTACTATGTTTGTTCGAAATGTTAAAATTTCAATACAAACAGCATAATGATCAAAAATTAATAAAAGGTGGTAAGATATTATCTTGTTTTTATCATTACAATCCTAATAAAGATATCATGGCTTAAAATCCTAATAAATCAATTACATTAAAAGTGCCATAGTAATATGATTTGTTGCAATTTACTAGCGTGACCTACATTTATAGGTTATATTTGTATATATTTGAACTTAAAAATTGGCAAATGTTATGAAATTGCAGTTATAGAAGATTTTTCTAGTTCTTCCTCTTTTTGTTTTATTTTTAACGCCTATTTCAAGATAATGGATCATGTTACCAGTATATTTTTATTTAATACTAAATTAGCCAGAAATTAAATTTACTAAAGCACGGAGAAATTCTAGTCAAAACTATAAGAAAAAATTGGCCCTCTTCTTAAACACATTCAAGTAGCTAAAGGTAGAAAAAAGTACTTCCTATTTGTTGCAACAAAACTTTTAGTTCAAATATATTTGCTTATTTATAACTAAAATAGTGATCTGTCAATTATTTTTTCTACAAATATCTGCATAGAGTCCATTTAAACGAAAAATCCACATAATGAAATATTTGTTTAAGGTGTGTATAAAAATATTGAGCTTTAAAAAAGCTTTTTAATTGGTCACTCTTTTTATTATATCGAAATTTCAAAATACTTTTCTTAATAAATATGCAATAATTTTTAAATTTGAAAAGTTTATAGTTGAGCAATGTGCAGTTAACAATTGAATACAAATTTCTATAACTATTTTTACTTAAAATGGTCTCAGGAGTATATTCCTTTAGCATTCTACTTTTAAATATACTATCTATATGCACTTATAAAAAAATCTTCTATTTTATAACAGTGATGTAATTCCGATCAATGTGTTTGATAAAAATTTAATTTTGCAGAGATTGAAGCTACAGAAGCATGCAAATGGTTACGTGCTGCTGGGTTTCCACAATATGCCCAAATGTATGAAGGTATAGACAATGTTAAAATAATACCTACATCTATTGTGGAGTTTTAAAATTACAGAAATGCAGTTTCCCATCGATGTAGGAGCTGCTCAACGTGATCATCCTCTCTTAGAACCAGTGGTTTTACAGTCTTTATTTCGTCGATTGCACGCTCTTAATCGATGCGCTAATGTATGTCAACAGCCTTGTAGTCGTCCTGATGATTCAGAAGAAGAGCAATGTGCTCTTAGTGATAATTGGACTTATCAAAGCGATTTACGACGTTGGTCACGTACTTGCGAAGCTGATTTATTTTGTAAATATTTTTAATTTTTGGTTACATGTGAATTTAATATTTTATTTTTACAGTAAATACAGAACAATCTGAAAATCAACAAACATTACATGGAAATCAAAATAATAAATGCGCATATATTAATGAAAATGAAGTTGTTGGTAATAGTTTGACTCCTGACGAAAATAAGTTGTTAAGAAGAGCTGCGACAACTAAATTTAAGCAGCACAGAGATGAAGTTGTTGTTAATTCTATTGGTTGTGTATCTGATATATTTTTAAAAAGATTAGGAAGTGTCAAATATGATGAGCAATCTGCACATAATAATTTTGAATATGCTACAACTATTAACACAGAAACACAAGAGGAAGAGGATGTTTTTTTAAATACTGAAAGTAAAGACAGGTATAATAAAAGATTACCTTAAATATATTATATATATGAATGTAAACTATATTATAGTGTTTTTTGGGATAATTTACAAAGTGATGAGGCAGTTACCGAAAAAAATTCTGAATTAGCATCTGGACGACCTATTATTAGTTTATCTTGTACACAGCTACAAAAATTAAGAAAACTAGCACTTTTAAAATTAACAGCTCATATCGAAAAGTATTGTCCATCACATAGGACTGGATGGAATTGGGAATTACCAAAATTTATTAAAAAAATTCGAACCCCCTTGCATAAAGGTATGTTAATATTTCTAATTTTTAGATGAAATTGACAAACTTATTTTAATTTGTACTATTTTTATATAAAATATTTTTAAAAGTCATGGAATCCTCCATCACGCCAATAAAATGTTGCATGACTCCATGGATAGGGTCTGTAGGATCATTTTTTGATATTAATTGTATTAATTTATGAATGAGTTTAAATGATATTCTAATAATTTAATATAGAAAAGTAATATATTAAAGGGAAACTTTGTTATGTTAGCTGTCTTGAACACTTTTGGTATATTTAATTGTATAGTATATTTTAAACCACCCTGTATAATAGCAATTTTGGACACTTACAATTAATTTACATAATTGTAAACATTTTTGATTTAAATAATCTTTTGTTATCCTATTTTTAATTTAGATCATTTATATAAATTCATTTTTATTTAATTCAAGTGTAAAATTAAATAAATGCCTTCTAGAATGCAAAGTATTACTTCATCATCTAGGAATTCATATAAGTTCATCACTGCTAACTGCAAAAAGATACATTTAAAAATGTTCCAAACTTTACTCTCATTCCCACTTTCTTTTCAACAAAGATAAGAGTGAAATAAAATGCCATCCAATTGGTACATGTACCAATTACATGTAATCTTAATTCACGTAACAAAGTTTTGCAGGATATGTGTGAGAGAGGAAAAAGATGTTAAAAAGTACAATTTGTTTATTAACAGATTTGCTGCTAGACTATAGAGGGAGAGTCATAAGTATACTGACAATGCTCATCAGTAGATTCCTCACATTAAAATTAAAAAAATTCTACGCAGTATGGTCTGGTGATACATGGTTTCCTAGATATTTGCAGTTAAAGATATGACAAAGAATCACTAATTTTATTTATAAAATCTAAACGAATCAACATTTTCTTCTGGAATTTGCAGGGTATTTTTGTTCAATTAAAGGTCACTATTTGATATAAATTCTGTGTTTCAAAATTATTTGCAAGTGGTTAAACCAGAGGGCGCTATTGCTTTTTCTTGTCACTTTCTTGTTTTTCGATTTTGATGAACTTGATAGGAAATTTAAGATACCCTATATTTATGGTAAAAATAAGGTAGTCTTTCTGCGACCTTGCAGTTTATGTCCCAAAAATTAACATACTTCTAATGATCGTGTAGCTGCCTGTCAAATTCTTATAATTGCAGTTGATTTAGTTCTTCGAACATCGTTTGCCTTTTGTGAATTGAAAATATATAATTACACGTTCAGTGAGATGACTAACATAATATTGATGTTGGACAGAGCTTTTAGAAATTGTCATGTAGTCCAACATCTCTATCAGGTAGAATTTTCAAACCGACAAGTGCCTCATTTTTCAAAATTATAAAATATGGTACTATTTATTGAATTTCAAGCATATTGGTACTAGTATGTATTATTTTTTCATTTTATTACTATAGGATTTTTCACAAAACTTAACAGCTGATATGAACTGGCCATGTGTCATGAGAATTCTTGCAGTTGAAGAACAAGTTTTAGCCAAAGTTGAAAACAATCCAGAAATCAGCACAAGAACAATTACTAGAAGGGAAAATTTAACATGGTAACCACGACTATATATGTATTTTTTTGTTTCATCAGAGGCCACAAAGAGAAAAAGTGCATTTTATATTTTATTGCTTATTCAACTATTTACCTTTTTATTTTCTAAAAAAATACATCCAAAATATTTATTTTGAATATTAAGTGAGTATGTCTCATTCAGCGCAGATAACAAAAATACTTTGTTGGGCCACATGAATCATCTGTAATTCAAAACTAATCTATAAATTTATATCGTGTTGTGTTTATATTGTCTGCTATGGACAAACTTCCCATTTATTTTTTTAAGTTTTTTCTTGATGAGAATCTTTTAGATACAGTGGTTACTAAAACAAATTATTATGCGACTCAAAAGAAAAATACCAATAAATTATGTACATCAAGAATCAACAAATGGAAAGACAGATTCACAAGAAATGACTTGTTTTATCAGCTTACAAATTTGGACGGGACTATTTCGTTTACCTAAGCTTAACAATTAGTAGTCACAAAAAGTGTTATATGAAAATAAGGTTTCTGGTATAATGTCACAAAACAGATTTGAACTACTTTTAGCAAATTAGCATTTTTCAAACAATAAAAATGTCAATGCTTCAGGTAGGTTGCATCTGCTTAGGCCAATTATCAAATTGCTGATGGCTCATTTTCAAAGGTATTATGTTCTTAAAGAGTAAGTATGCATGAGTGAGACACTAGTGCCTTTTTGATGAAGACTATTATTCCTCTAATATATAAAAAACAAAAGGCATAAATATGGCGTAAAACTTTTCAAATTGTGCCGTGAAGAGAAATATACATATAATTTTCGAATTTACTTTGGCAAAGCAGAAAATAAGCAAGAGACTGTTCCCATGTGTTGTTATGAACTTATGTGATGACTGATTAGATTTTGGCCTTACTATTTATGAGAAAAATTATTACACAAGTGTTGAATTAACATATAAGTTGTTGGAGAGAAAAATGCATGTAGTTGGCATGTTATGAAATAATCATAAGAACAATCCTCCAGATGTTATAAGAAAAAACTAAAATGTGGAAATAGTTATAGCCAGGAAAGTAGGTATAATTGTTATTAAATAGCAAAACAAAGGAGATATACTTACCTTGTTCACCAAACACTTGAGTCAGATGGTACACATTACTTCTCGCATAATATAGAATTTGAAAAGCCAGATACAGCAGTGGAATACAACAGATGTAAAGCCTTCGACCTTTCTGATCAAATAAAAGCTTACGCCGCTTCTTTGCATAAGGGAATTAAGTGGTATTGAAAAATTACAGTTGAATTGCTCTTGGGATCATGCATGGTGAATTCCTATTTATTATGACTAACTGGACGTGAAATCTATTATGCAGTTTAAAGAAGAAGTGGTAATGTCTTTGATGAATTTTTCACAAAAATTTCAATGATAAGAGGGAAACCAATGTGAAAGGCACTATCCACAAGATGTAGGTACATCCAAAAGACGTCGCTGTGTTGTTTGTTGTGCAAATATAGCAGCAGAAAGTAACAGTAATATAGCTGTAAAGAAAATGCCACAATCCCAATGGTAATGCAAAGTTATTGAGTCTCATGTTTAGAGTCAGATATTCATACCATAAAGAGAGAAATTTTATTTGTTGCATTAATAAAATTTCACAATTAATTTTGTCTTATTTATTTATATCCAAAACAGTCTAAACAATAATTTATATAGAAGATTTTTTCGGGCTAAGTGTGACTTTTTGTTTGTCAGCCCGCCCATTTTAAATTACTTCATTTTCAAATAGTTAGCTTAAATCACTCGCGTTTCACAGATGGAAAAGTTTAAGAATGCATTTGAATTGTATATGAATCATGTGACTCTGTTGTCAAGGCACTTGTGAGACACTTGTTTCACGTGGCAGTTAACATGTTAAGTCAATCAATGGTGTACAGAATTTTGACAGAACAGCAACTGTATCTGTTCCATTTTCAAAGAACTTAAGCCCTTTTACCACAAGATTTTCCTGCTAGGATGGATTTTTATAGATGGTTTCAGAGAATGCGAGCTGAAATACCAAACTTTGAGAGTTTATTGTTATTTATTGATGAGGCGATGTTCATCAGAAATGGCATATTCAATTTTCATAATGCACATCAATAGGCTAATGAAAATTCACATGTGATAGTTCAGGGACGTTACCAGCAACAATTCAGCGTAAACGTATGGCCAGACATTATTGAAAATAATATAATAATGTAATTTATTAGCTTTGCTAAATCCATACATACTATACAATATTATATATAATATGCAACACTTAATAGAAATATATCTCACTCTAAGTACACTTTAAAGATCGATTAATTTTAATATACTTTAAATGCTCCAGTTTTTTTTTTAATATAAGATATGCACTCCTTTTTGAATATTTTTAAATTTTTGCTATCTTTTATATTTTGTGGTAATTTATTTTATAATTTTAGTCTATTAAAATATAATTTGCTTTTCTGCCTTATTGGTATTTACTTTTGATACATATACATTTTGTTTATTTCTTGTGTTATAATTATGAACATAGATGCTTTGGTAGCATATTATTTAGAAGTTTATATATGAATATAAATACATTAACCATTTTAATTTGTTTTACTGACACCAAATATAAGTAATCTAATATTAACTTTATTGGAGTATATCTATTGACACCGAGTATGGATCTTAAAGCTTTGTTTTAAATTATTTGAAATGACCAGAAGTTCGAGTTTTTAAACATAAACAGTGTTATTGTACAATAACAGATATGTGGTTGAACTATTGTTTTATATATTAGTAATTTTGTCCACTTACTTAAAGGCCGGCCTATTCTACATACAAAATTAACTTTTTTATTTATTTTCTTGGTTAAATACTCTGCATGTTTTCCAAATTCTAATTTGTCATCTATAAAAACGCCCAAATATTTAATTTCATTGACTTTCTAGTTTGTAATTATTGATTTTAATTTTACACTGGTTTACTGTTATTAAACTGCTGTTAGGTTTCAGTAGCACAAATTTTGTCTTTTCAAGATTAAGTCTGAGTGTATTTTCATTTAACCACATATAAGCATTCGCAAGTTCATTATTAAGTATCTCGGGAATTTCATTTACATCATCACTTACATGATAAATTAAGATATCATCTGCAAACATTTGTACCTGAAATTTTTGAATCACCTCCACTATATCATTTATATACAGTATGAATAGATTTGGACCAAGCACCGATCCTTGTGGGATGCCATGTGTTATTTCCTTAGTCTTAGATAAGTGATATCCATACTTTACTTTTTGACTCCAGTTTGATAAGTATGATTTGAACCATTTCAACACTTCCTTTTATTCTTTATTTGTCCATTTTTTTAAGAAGTAAGTTACAGTTTATAGTTTCAAAAGCACGTTTGAAGTCTAGAAATATTGCACCTGCATATTTTTTTCACTAATTGCATTTTTCCATTGTACTATTATTGATTGTAAAGCACTTTCACAAGAATTTAGTTTACAAAATCCTGCTTGTTGTTAACTTAATTGATTTTCTTCTATATAATCTATTAACCACTTAATGTACATATTAATTTTAAATTTTCTGTCAAAAAATAATCAATTTTTTTCTTTCATAAATCTGTTAAACACCCATAATTAATAGAAAAAAACAATATTTCATGGGCATAGTAAGTGTATTTATACAGGTAGGGGCATAAATAAAAAAAATGTTTTTTGAAAAACTCATAATATTCACCTATATAAAATGGGAATTTGTATTCATTATATTTTTACTGTTTTTAAGGTATCAGTGAGCTGCTAAAAAATTACCAATAAAGAAAAAATACTGTTCGTAATATTTATATAAATATTTTATAAGTAATTAATTCAGATCAAATATAATTTTTAGTCTGTATTGTAACACAATTACGAATTATAAACATTCTGTGAATGACTACTTTAGAATTGCTAATGTAACCATAAATCAAACTGTTTGTAACAATCATGCTGGGCACACATTTTTGTAATTCTAGAACCCTAGAAAAATTTATTATGTAGTAAACAAAAACACGAATATTTATTTTGGTATCAGAAAGTATTTACTATATTAATTTTATTGTGGAATATCCATGTGAAAGCACACTGCCGAATAATTATAAATTGTAAATTTTATATCATTTTTTATTTATTTTAGTAATTCAATAATACTGGCGATTTATATTATTTAGTAGGAAAAGTAATCCTACAAACGTATCGTCAGTTGCCCATGTCTGGAACGGACAAATGAAATTTGTATAGCAATGTAATGTGGTCGCCCGTATGACACAGTAAAGAATGTCCATGTTAGACACGGGCATGTACACCGAGTGGTTAATTGTTCTTTGACAATTATTTCTAGTTACTTTTTCATATCGTGGGAGTATATTTATTGCTCTATATTCATTACAAAGTGTGGTGTTATTTTTTTTCTGTTGGTATTATTGTTGATATTTCCAAGAATCAGGTACTATGCCTTCATCTAATGATAATTTGATTATGTCTAACAATCTGTTTCCTATTACTTCAAAAACTATTTTTAAAATTTTTGTGTTTATTCCATTAGTACTGCTCTGTTTATTTGGTAAACTTTTGACAATCTTTTTTAGGGTTTTCATATCCATTTCTCTAAAATGTTCCCATCTGCTATCTTTATTTTGTAGATGTTGTAATATGTAGTTATCATTGTGTTGTCTTTCAATATAGGTGATTATTTCGTCTATACTATTCACAAGTATGTATTGAATGCTTTTGCTATTTGGTGTTCACTCTTAACTAGTTCTTGTTCAAACTATATTTCCTGTTTAATTTCTTCTTGCTTAGCTTTTACTATTCCTTTCAATGTTTTCCACATTTCTTTTGTATCTGCTTGATGTTCTTCTATTTTTGTTTGTAATTTGTTTTTTTAATTCTTATTATCTGTACAATTTCATTTCACTTTGTTTTGTAATTTAATCACTCTTCTTCTTCATTAGTAAAGATTGCCCTTTTAAACATTTGATGTATTTCTTCTCTGCATTTATTTATTTTCTCATTCCACCATCCCTTCTTTATATATTTGTTTATGTTGACTTGTTATAATGGTCCTTGCTTATTTAACACGTTTAAGATAGATTCTATTAATTTTTCTGCCAATTTATTAATATGTAATGAAATGTTATTTCACTTTTTTAAACCCAATTGAAAATCTAATTCTTTAAAATTTTTAAAATTTTGTATATATTTCTGTATATTTCTACGTATCTTTTTATTTTCTAGATTTATCGTTATTATTGAGTGATCACTGATGTTTGATGTATGTTGTACTTCATGTTTTAATGTTTTTATATTGCATATCAGTAAATCAATTATTGTGCTGCTGTTACTAGTAGTTCTTATGTATTGTTTTATTACTTGATGTAATCTTAATCTGTTTACACATTCTTGTATTTTATTTCCATGTTTAAGTTAAAATCTTCAATAACTATTAACATGCTTGTAGTATGATCTAATTTATTAATTAAATGTTCAAAACTTCTTATAAAATCGTTATTAGCATTTGGAGAGTGATAAAGGGTTATAATAATATAGTTCTTTTTACCTCTTAACTCGAATCCCAAATATCCAGTAATTGGGT
Organism: Phrixothrix hirtus; assembly: GCA_024586415.1. NCBI lineage: Eukaryota > Metazoa > Arthropoda > Insecta > Coleoptera > Phengodidae > Phrixothrix > Phrixothrix hirtus. The sequence goes on from JAHWXV010029370.1 coordinate 11,376, forward strand.
TCTTTGGATTTTTCAATTAGTTTTTCAAATTTATATCCATTTTGTATATACATTAGTGCTCCACCAGTATGTTTACTTGATGATAAACATATTACATATTTATATCCTTTTATAAATAATTCACTTTGTTGAATATTATCTGTTATTAGTTTCTGGTAAACAAACGATTGAATTATCATTGGAATACATTAACATTTCTAATTCATTTTTATGACTAATAAATCCTTGTATGTTTACATTTAGTACCTGTATATCTATATTATTGAACTTGTAGTTTTTTCCATTTTAATGATAGAAATGATTTAGAGGACCATATTTTATTCTGTAATTGTTATTGATCATGTCTATAATACTCAGAATAATTAACTTTTTGTAATAATTCTTTATAAATTCTGTGGTATGGTGCACATTTTTTATCATAAACAGTATGTTGATAATTAATATTTGAGATTTTTAGTGTTTCTGCCGCATATTTACAGTTTATGCATTTCTCTTCTATAGCTTGGCACTCTTTTAGTTTATGTTTGCTAGCACATTTAGGACATACCATTTATGTATTTTTACAAGTTTTTGCGATATGTCCAAATTTATAACAGTTAAAACATATATACCTAATCTCCAACATATTGATAAAATAGCCTTTTTTTTTAATTAAATTGTATGTGGAAGGATACATTTTTGTTAGAATATTAGTTTTCCTACTTTATTTTCGAAATGAGTCAAAATTGTTATTTAATGTAGAGTATCAGTAGCCCACTGAACTCACCTTTGACGCTAAGATAAAGACATTTTTTTTTGTTAAATTTGAAACAGAGTAATTAAATTTTAATTGTAGTTGATATAAAAATAGGCTGGTGTTTATAAAAGTGTCGATTATTTATCTTTCTTTTGATATAAGACTGAAGCTTGGGCAAGGTAGGTGATTTTTTTTATGGAACATTCTATAAATATTATAGCATTAAATGTCTTAATTGGCCCCATTTTTTTACCGCCACCGCAAATCATGACCTATTTGCACAGAGAGTTTTTAGAAAACCAACTTCCCTTTGAATTAGAAGATCTATCTCTACAATCTAGAAGACACTTTAATCATATGGCACAAAAAATTTTAAATAATGAAATGCTGGGAGGTGGATCAGTTGAAGGAACAAGTGCTATGACTTTTTCTGGGAACACACGAAAAACAACAAATAAATACACTAGGCAGTTTACAGCAGAGAATTGAAAGTGAATTATTGTCAGTTAAACATATGTTTAATGTGTTTCAGAATATTCTGCAGTCTTTGGCGTCTCAATTTATGCGTTAATCAAAATAATGGCCAGATTAAGTAGCTATTATGAATCTTTTACGTTTTTAAATGTATTTGGTTGAATTATTAGATTAATATTTCTCCTCATTAACCCAGGAAACTAAAATGGTGAATTTTCCATAGCTGCCATTACTTAAAAATGGGAAGAAACCGACAATACTATTCGTATATTTATTTTTATTTATCACTCAAGTAAATTGCACGGTCATAGAAAAATGGTTATAACTCAAAAACTGTGCACATTTTTGATGTAAGAGTACCTTATTTTTAAAAGGTGTACAACTTTGCTTCTGCTGTTTTCCAATAGATGGCTTTAGCAGTATGAGGTGGTGGAAATAAACAGATGTTGACATCATACAATAAGCTTGGGCATTTGTTAACATAACTCCATCAAAACATTACTTGATTTGTGTCCACATTGTAAAGTTATTCTCAATTGAAATGTCAGTTTACGAGCCAGATTTTCGTCATTTGCAGGAGTTTTAATTTTCTGCTTCAATCTGCAGCTGAGGCTCATTGAATGCTGTCGAATATTTATGGCAAGACCGCTATTAGTGAAAGAATATGTCATGACTGATTTCAACGCTTCAAGAACAGTGATTTTAACATCAAAGACTGGCATAATGGTGGAAGAGAGAAGGTTTTCAAAAATTGGTAGTGACAAGCCATTTCAAAATGTCTGAAAGCCATGAGAATGATTCAGAAACAAGGAAATTGGTTGCCCTATAACTTGAAGCCAAGATATGGTGAACAGTGTTTGTTTGCTTGTGAACAGCTGCTTGAAAGGCAAAGACGGAAGCGATTTCTGCATGAAATTGTAACTGGGGACCAAAAATGGGTTCATTACACTAATCCCAAGCGCAGAAAATTATGGGGACTTCCCCGGCCATGCTTTCACGTCGACGGTCAAACTAAATATTCACAGTTCGAAGGTCATGCTCTGTATTTGGTGGAACGAGCTTGACCTAGTATATTTTGAGCTGCTAAAACTGTCTGAAATACTCACAGGCAATCTGCTTTAAAAGAAATTAATGGGTTTAAGTCGAGCATTCAAAGACAAACAACCACAATACAACGAGAGACACGATAAAGTGATTTTACAGCATGACAATACCCAATCTCATGCTGCAAAGTTGGTCAAAACATAGTTAGAAACATTGAAATGGGAAGTCCTACCCCACCCACCATATTCTCCAGGCATTTCTCCCTCTGACTATCGCTTGTTTCGGTCAATGGCACATGGCCTAGCTGACCAGCACTTATGAAGAAGTCAAAAGATGAGCAGTTTTTTTGACACGGGATTCGTATGCTGCTCGAAAGATGAGAGAAAGTAGTGACCAGCAATGAACAATATTTTGAATTGTAAATGTATAACCAGTTTTTTATTATAAATCCTCGTATGTTGAAAAAAAACAGCAGAAGTAAAGTTGTACACCTTTTACCATATATATATGGAGTATCTTAAATTTCCTATCAAATTTATCAAAATCGAGAAAACAAGTAAAAGAAATAGTGCCCTCTGGTTTAACCATTTGCAAACAATTTTGAAACAGAATCTATATCAAATAGTGACCGTTAATTGAACAAAAATAACTTGCGAACTCCAGAAGAAAATGTTGATTCATTTAGATTTTATAAATAAAATTAATGTTTCTTTATCACATCTTTAACTGTGGATATTTAGGAAACCATGCATCACTGGACCATATTCCATAGGAACTTTTTTGTTATTTTAATGAGAAGAATCTGCTGATAAGTGTTATCAATGTACTTATGACTCATACTGTATATAAATAGGAGTAATTACTCAGGTTCCAAGCATAAATTTAAATTCATCGACAAAAATAGTTTACATATTACCTGTAAATATACAAAACGTAAAAAGTAATAAAAATGCCATATGAACTTGCTAGTGCTACACACGGCATGTAATTAATCAATTTAGTGTTGTTTATCTTGAGTATCACTGGTGATTTCATGGAGATAAACATGGAATTGGTTTGCAATATAATTGATTTGAATGCAAAGATTTAAATACATCAGAAAAGAAGATGAGTTGAATGTAGCAACAAAATACAAGCTCGATTTTGCAATAGCCATCAAAAGATGAGAATCTTGGTGATTTAGGCCAACAATGAAATATTCAAAAGATAACTTGAGTTGCTTTAGGCCAAGATGATATATATCAACCAAGTCGACAAATTGAGAAGAATGAGAAACTACGCAAGAACCTTCGAGTTCAAAAAGTTTTTCAGGTTTTTCAATGACAGCAGTTGATTTTGGCTAATGATCAGGAGATCGCAATAGGAACAAAGGACCGAACCGCATGAATTACAATTGAGCAAGTTATGTGGAAGTGTTACGTAAGATGGTAGGTTATTGATATTGTCAAGAGAAGGAACATAATTCCACCAATTGGCATGAGTATTTTCCTGGATTCTAAAAATCCGATTAGCGATGAAAGTTTTAAGTTTATAAGGTGATGCCTGAATCTAGTTTAAAACAATAGTCAAGTCACACCAAAGATGGCTTGATTCCATTATGAAACTATTGTTGAGTGCTTATAAGCAAGCATTTGTTAGGACAGTTAGAAGATGTGCCCCATGCAATTCTAAACGAAGCAGCGAAAGTTTTTTGAGCAGAGCAGCATGAGTATTAGAGGTAAGTAAACAAACAAGATCTTGATCATAGTTTTCTGAATGAAGGTAAAGAACTGCAGCATATCCTTTCTCCAAGACATCACAAAAGCTGTGAAGCTGATATGACGAGAATGATGCAAGTATAAGACAACTCTAAAGTGGGCTAAGGAATCAAGATATTGCAACCAAATTCTAACAAGGTTTTTGGGAAATTGACCATCTCAATTGATCGAAAGCAGCCATAATTGTTGCATAAGACATTTTGCAAACATGATGGCAGGTGATAACCACCCACAAGGATCGTAAATTTAAGCAATGTAGACTTGAACTTTATGCTTTGTAATTTTAATGGTATAGAATTGGTTGCTAGAAGGAAAACGAATAAAGCAATCATTCTGAGGATTTCAAGTGAGACCTAATATTGAAAGTGAGGGATTCTTAGAAGAAGAGTCAATCGATAATATTTCTTGATAATCTGCCAGAATATTTCATAAGAGATGTGAAGAGTTACTACTGCACTTGTGCAGTTCAAAACCAGCTCGAGAAAATAATAGCCTTTTTGATAAAGTTTCCTCCAGAAACAATATCCACGAGGATGTTTTCATTGAGTAATTGTTGCAATATGTGTAATGCATTGAGATAATATATATAGAGATGACATATTAATTATTTATACCAGTAGATGTGGCTTCAAATACTAACAATATGGTGTCTTTAATAGAACCACATTCAGAAGAATTTAATTGAAAATTATGATAAACATTTATGTATGAAGTAAGTTCTTACTTTAGTTAGTAGAGGTTACCTTTATTTACAAATTTTATCCATAATTGTTGTTGTACAGAATCATTAGGAAATCTACAAAATTGTAAAATAAACCAAACAATGAAATCATAAAATTAAAAAACAAAATTATTCAAATACAGCTTTGTAGAATATTATTGCAGTTAATTTCTTCTTATCTACACACTACCTGCTGCAACAGTTAAGTAAAGAACAAGACATCACATTCAAACTAATTTAGATAATCTTAAATAAAACAACACAAAATATTTAAGGTACATGTTGAATTCCACTACGTGACAAAAAATACTCTCAAGATAGCAAAGTGATGCCACTTTTGGTCACATGATGACATCTCCCCACTGTTCTATCTCAATGGTGTAAAGTAAGAAACAGTGCAGATGCAAACCATAAGTGACCTTAGTTAAAACAAAAACCTGAATAGGTTAGATAGATCATTCATGCCATAAGATACATTGATAAAGTTGCTCATCTTCATGAATTTGAATCTGACGATACATTTGTTTGACATGGCAGGTGAACACAAAGAGGAATTGCTGAAATCTAAGAAGTACATCAGGTATGAGTGGTTGTTGCTTTGGACCGGTGTACAAAATACTGTTAAATGATAAACCAGGTGCATATTTTGCGCTGGCATTAAAAACTACTCAATTTTCAAGAAGGATCATGTGTTTTGAAAATTCTATGATGCGGAATAAAATATTTAGGAGCATGGCCTAAGGAAGTGGCTTCATATGGCTCAAGTGGAGATATTCTTGCATAAAAGTTAAGTATTTTGATTTGAAGTTGGGTTGAACAGCGAACCTTTGTTCTAACAAAAGCAAACAACGACATGCAAAATCATAAGAATTGCCAAGTTTATGGCTACAAACATCGTATCTGCCAGATTCAAGATGAGTTTTTGTGTAAGAATAAAATTCTTTGGAATGTTTATGATCAGGCAACGATAGGAAGAATTTTGGCAGAAATTCTTCCAAAAACCAAAACCTTTGCATGTTGAGTAGTAAATCTTCTTCAGCAGAGACATTTAACAAGCAAAGAGAAGGTAGTGAAATCGATAAACTACTTGCAAGAGGTGTAGTAGGTGTAAATAAGGCAAATTATGTTTCAATTGCGTGGCTGTTTGAAATAGCAGTGGCACAAATATCTGCTCCAAGCAACACATTAACCTTGCTGGGGAGATGAAATATGGGGTCAGCTAAAATGAGCTTTGAAAAACACTGTTTGACTTAGGTATCAATAGATAAGTGAAAAAAATCAGTTAACGAGGAAGGGAAAGCTGAAACAAAATAAAAGTAAATGTAATTATTGAGCCATTTGTTAGACATATCTGATAAGTGAGGAGTACTAGAAAATAAAAGAAAGTCAAGAAAAACATTATCCTCTCTAAAGAAAATTGAACCAATCATTTAACACACATTTTATCAGTCAATCTGAGTACTATACTTTTCCTACCAATCGCAATAAACACACACCCTTTTTTTTTCTCTTCATGAGACTTGAAACATTTTAAAATGACCTAGTTACAGTTTAACTTATCAATTAGGTGTCACAACTGGACTTCGTTCATTTGACTGCATTACACCATAAAATCAGTACTAGAGATACACAACATAGTGTATATTTTTGATTTTGAAATTTGTCAATGATAACCAAATTTATAAAATATTATAAAATGCATAGCAATTATGGCAAATTTTTATTTTATGACTAAAAGTACCAAGTTTTTGTGGTGTAAATTTTGCTGAAAAGGCTATAGAAGCGTGCAAACTATCTCCACAACATGTAATCGAATATACTTGTTATGGTGTAAATTAGTATAAATATGTCTTAACTTTTTGAACTACTACTGATTCTGCATGAACCCTAATTCTTTGTATATTTGTATTACTAAAGTTTATTTATCATATGTTAAATGTTAATCTTAATGTATAATGTGGTTAGTGTATGGTATAAATTTTGTAGTAACTAATACAGGATGTGTGAAATATTAAGGGATGGTAGCTCACCATAAAAGAATATCCAGTTCTAATTTTTGTTTTTATAAATTGTTAACAGGAACACCAAAAAACTTAATGCGAATAAGGGTGAAACATTTTGATACTCACTGATTTTTTTGGTAAATTTTTAAGGTATTTACATCTGCATTAGGTTAGTAGAAAATGGAATTATATTTTGAATTTCAAGTTCATTTGAAGTCATTTTGTTGTATTGTTAAGAACAAACATGTTTCACTTATATGTATATTATTTAAAATTTATCCTTTACTTGTGTCTTCATTAATCTTACAATGACCTATTAGTATTACCATTGTCCTAAAAGGCAATTTGCTAAACAAGTTTCTAGTAGTGAAAATTACAAATAAAATTCCAGGTCAATAAAATAATCTAAAAGTTTAATCAACAAAGTTATTTGTTAAATTAATATCAAAAAATTAAATAACAAAATTTAATTAACTCGTTAAAATACATACTGCATAAATTCATAATTACAAAAGTAAAATAATATAAAGATTGAATCAACAAAATAATTAATTGTAAATTGAAAATGATTATATTGAAGCTATAGGTGTAAAATATTGACTGCTCAAGTGAAATTAAAATTAACATATTCCCACCGAGTGTGTATATCAGGTATTTGGTGACTGAATCATTACTACTTATGCAGGATATTCCCTAATTTCCGATGATGCAATTGTTATAAAATTCACATAGCTGTGTCCATCAGATATTATTACCATGTGTCACCCGTATACTGTCCTGGTGGGAACGTGTTAAATAATAAATTAAATTACCAATTAAGAACATTATTAGCTGCGAGTTTAGAACTAATCTAAATAATAAAATCAATTTAGATTTTATTATTTAGATTAGTTCTAAATTCTATTGAATTTACAATAGCAACTATAAAATAAATATTTTTGAAAATTCAAAGCAATTGAGTTAAAATAAAGCAAATATCTTACTAAGGGATTCACAGCAAGTGTACTGGTATCATCTTTAACCATAATTGATGATATAATACAAAAATAAAGACCAATCTTATTCAATGACAAAATCAAGAACTAAATAAATTGAATTAAATTTTCTGTGCTCAAATGGAGTTCGGATTATTTCAGAGATTGTTTTGTTTATGATCTTTTTACTTAATTTAAAATTGTCTTTATATTTAATTTTAAGTAACTTGATACACAAAAGCTTTTGAATTTATTCATAAAGCAATATTATGGAATTAAATTGATTTATTATCTAAAACAGCAATCCAAGCCTTTGAGATATGAGCTGAACAGTTCAATCATAAAATAGTTTTTTTGAAGTCAATACTATACTTGAATGAATTTGTTTTATAATTTTGATTTTAATATGAATAAATATCCATTTTCTTTAAACAGAATTTAATTTACAATTTTGAAACACATTTTTATCATTATAAAAATGATTACAAGCACAAGTAAAATCTATCTTGCATGTATGAGCAATGATTTGAAGCATGAAGATTTAAAAATTTTAAATAAAATATAATTGCAACAAAATATACATGACAATACATGATCTATACAATTAAAGCAATCTATGAAAGAAACCAGATTATTTTTTAAAAACTATTTACTTCAATTTTTTTTACAAAATAACCTTATCCCCTTCAAATTACTCTCCATTACACTTGATACATTTGTCCAATCGATGATTCTATTATTCAAAACTTTTTTATACTCCTCATCAGTAATGACTGACAATTCCTCCCTCATTTTTTCTTGACCTCATCAATGTTGTTAAATCTGAGTCCTTTCATATTACTCTTCATGCATGGAAATAAGGAAAAATCATACGTAGCTAGATCAGGGAGTAAGGTGTGTGGGGCAGCGGAACGATACCATTTTTTGCCAAAAACTGGGTAACAGATGTGGCTGTGTGTGCAGGTGTGTTGTCATGGTGGAAAACCATTCCCCTGTCTGCCAACAATTGCTTAATGGTCTGTCATCGATCTTTGAGCACAAGTTCATGAATTTTTTCATCTGTTTGGGCAGTTGATGGACATCCAGAATGAGATTTGTCATCAATTGACATGCCACCATTTTTAAACTGAGAAAACCACTTGTACACTTGAGTTTTTCCCATAGCATCATCTTTGTAAGTTGTTTTCAATAACAAAACCATTTCAGCAGCATTATTACTGAGCAGGAAGCAAAATTTCACAGCCATGCGGTGTTCCCTTAAACCTGTCATCACAAAAAATGAAGAGAGAACAAAACAGCACCAGCGAAAAAAATCACTGCAGGCAAACAGAACAAGCCAGATTAACAATATGGGCAGCACTGAACTAGCAACGAGCTGCGCTATACATGCCTAGCAGGAGAAACACGTACTATGCAAGCCCTGCCCATGGCAGTGCTATTCCGGTTTCTTTTGGGTACCCTCATGTAGTAGCGAATGTAACTAATTATAATCAATTACCTATAAATTTGGTATCAAAAAAGTTGAAACTGCTGCCTAAATATTGCAAGAATAAAAGGAAATAAAGTAAATTTTTTGATAAATCCTTTATATTATAAAATGGTTTTATTTTGCCACAGAATCACTTCTTGTTTAAGTTAACACTTAATTATGTGATTCTGTATTATTATTGCTTGTAGATTCCCAGTAAATGTCCAGTTCTATATTATTACATGGTCCCAGATTTTTGTCGGTTTTATAATTAATTTTCTATGCAAAATAACTGTAGAATTAAATGTTAATACAATTATTGATGTAACAATCCAAATGTTATTTAAATTTAAATCTATTGAATATTTAATTAATTTTTTATTTATAGAAAATCAACTTTTAAATTTGCCGCTTTTTATGGTACTTCAAAGAACAGGCCAACCTTTACCTAAAGGTATTCAAGAAGCGTTAGAATGGTTGAGGAAGAATGGATCTGATCAGGTTGGAATATTTCGTAAACCAGGAGTGCGATCAAGAATACAATCACTTAGAACTTTAGTGGAAACTCAGGGAGAGAACATAAATTTTAATGATCAACATTCTTATGATGTTGCTGATATGGTCAAGCAATACTTTAGGGAATTACCAGAAGCAGTTTTAACAAACAAATTTTCAGAAACATTCATGTTGATATTTCAATGTAAGTGTACTTATTTAAATTTAATGTGGAGATCATTTCTTTTAAAAAGTTGACAGGTACATCATAATTGCAAGTGACATAAGTTAAATAAATTGTAACAATTAAATAATACAACTTTTTTTAGTCATGACTCCTACTGAAGCCATATAACATATGCAAGCCTGACTGTAGCTAGTTGCTCACTACTGTGACATCACAACTATGGTCTCAATATTTAATTCAAATGAACATTTGTTTTATTAAAAGTATTGTTCTATTATAATAATGAAGCCGTTACTGGTTTAATATTGTTATATGATTTCTTTAAATACAAGTACTTCAAAAGATCAATTCTAGATAATGGACAATAATTGTTTTGTTTTACTCAATTTTTTTTGCAAATATCTTAAAATTTTTAATTATTATGCACAGACGGCTAAGATTTGAATAATCAGCAATAAAATTTAAAACCTACCAAAATGTAATCTGTAAATTTAAAGTCATGTTCTTTAGATTAAACAATATCAATGTAACTAAAGAAAAATAAAATAGGTCAATAAAAGTACATATTTGAGGAAGTATTAAATCTAAAGAATAAATTTAATCAAAAGAAATTAATATTTTAGTATACATATTGCTATGCTTCTGCCCTCTTTGATAAGAGATACAATATCTATATTCCATGGTTACCTAGTAATGACTCAGCGGACTGCACGCAATCTAAAATATAACTAAATTTTCTTAAAATACCAACGTACTTTGGTTTGCTCTACTAAATATGAGACTCTATACCAATAATAATTACTCAGGGTTACGCCTTCTTACCAACTCCTTTTCTTGCAGCTCTCTGCAGCCCTTGTTTACATACTACTATAACTCTATAAAAATTATACAAACACTTTCGTTGATTTATGTAATTAAAGAAACAATTTTGACTTTTTCTAAACACAAATTTTAATCAAAGGAATTTTATTTTATTATCAATTCAAATGATTCTAGACTCTTAAATTTTGTCGTTCACAACTACGTTAGACTTCTCGTCTTTGTCCTGAAATTATCAAATTTCCGCCTATATTAGTATAAGCGTCAAATAATGACACTGCAATAAAAAAACTGGGATTAATTAACAAAACTCAAATATTAAAAATTTATATAACGTCAAAATTTTTTAAAAACTTCGTAATTGTGCAAAACTCTTTAACAAAATTCAAATTAAATATTGATACAAAATATTTAGATATCTGCTACACCAAATCTAAATTACTGTTGTACCAATTTTTCATAAAAGATAAACAAATCGAATTTTTATAACAGTCTGACTACTATCTTTATTAATAGTCCAAATTCACTACTGCACCCTAAATTTAACAATTTGGCCAAAAAGTTAACTTTAAAAAGTGTCTTATGTGTATCCTGTTCTTTTGGCTGCTCTTTTCTTCTGTTGCATCTTCGGGATGCTGATTCTTCTTGCTGCGTTGTCTATTTTTCTTCTCTCTCACAATACTTTGGCTTTCTTAACACCTTCTTCTAATTTTCCACCCTTCTTCAATAACAGTTTGTTTAATTTTTTGTTTAACACCTTAAATCTCGAAACGCTTTTAATTTACGTCCGACCTCTTAGCAATTCGACAAAAGATATCTTGTTTATTTTTTCTCTGTAAACCCTGATTTTTTCTCAGAAAAACTTCTTTAGCAACGTATCTTCGCCTCCTCATTGGATGACGTCTTTTATTTATTAGATTTGTTTTGTAAAGCAGTCTTGTTTTCATTTTTTTAGCGTCTACCCAAATATTTTCTTAATTAACATGATCCTTTTATTATGACAGCAATTTTAATTATGTAACTGCTTATACCATATTTAAAATTTTGAAATTAATTTACTCTTTACATTTAGGGATTTTATTTACTGAAATTAACCTATATAAAACTAATTTTGACA
>JAHWXV010029406.1:0-19219 GCA_024586415.1 Phrixothrix hirtus
AGTTGGGCGTTGTTTTATTTAGATTTTATTAAGTAATATTAGAAAAATTCTTACATCATATTAAAGTACGGCATTTTAACTTTACGATAAAATGAAATAAATAACACTTTCACTATATCTATGAAATTGATTTATGATCATCGTTTGTTCTATCATATTCTATGGTGCGTTGCTCCATTTCGCTTCAACACGGTTTCAATAAAACAAACGTCTCGACACTGAGCTTAGAATGCAACTAAAATAAGTTCTGCCCCATCCTCTCCGCCCATAAGCCCTGAAGAGAGTAAAGTAACATTCTCGTTTATTTTTAGACAGACCCCGTACATACTTATATACCACATGTCTCACGTCTATCGATTATTATGAGTAGCAAGGCTTACTAACACGGGATTATTCAGAAAATATTGTTAAAATCTTAACTCATTAAGGTATGCTAATGTGTACAGAAATTATTGAAGTGATAGGGTTTTATGAAAATACCATCTTGATGCTAACGATAACTCAAATTTAATATGTGCACAAATTAGATCAAAAATTGAGCCATATACGGTTTATGTACTTCAAATTATAAAACATCTCTTGACGTGGAGTTACTTCAAATTTATGTTAGTTGATATCCCCATTTACAATTATTACTAAACCCAATATTTCCCCTACTATATAAATAGAAATGTTGACAGTGTTCGTAACTTACTTTTCAGTTACTTCATTATAGTATACCCTTGTTTGGTATATTTGTTTTCCGGAACTTCGTATCGTTAAAGCGGATATACGCAATTAAAAGCAGTTGTGGATAATTATTTTCAAGTAATCGTCTTAATAAATTTTCATTACAATTGAACTAAGATAGAAAATTTCAAGTGTAGTTTTTGTTTGACGAGTAATTAGTCATATTTTATAGTTGCCAAAACAACTTGTAATCAACGCACAAACTGAGATCTGTAATCCTTCAAGCCCTTTAAAATATATCAATATTCTATTAAATTATAAATTCAGTAAGTGCCAAAATGTTTAACCCAATTTTGTTTGTTAATTGGTTGATTCGTTCAATGTAAAAAAAACAATAAAACACATTTGAAAGAAAAAGAATAGGGAGTTTCTTATGAAACATTATGTGGTTCAAATGATCTTCATTCCTTTTTAATTACAGATATGTCTTCGAGTTCTTCCAAAGTTCGATTGTACGTACACCCTGTTCGGTTCGGTAATATCATACAATCTAGCAAGCTAGCTGAATTCAATGTTCTTATAAATCAAACTCTCATGAAAAACTCATTGCAGAAATGATAAGCGAACTCTAGTTGTAGGGCTAGTTACATCCTATCCAACTAAATAAACAAAGAATTTTCCATCATTTCCCAATACCCATTTGATGTTACTGTTGTAACGGTTCAAAGTGTATTCTTTGATTTGCAGGTTCAACAAAACTAATTTATATTTTAGCAGCTGGAGTATTTCGTCGTAATGGGCAGGTTCAAAACGGTACGGTAGAGGTCGCTAGTAGTTCTAAGGCCCTCTTGGAGTAAACGGGATATTCGGTTGTGCTAAAGGAAAAAGCTTGTGCATTAAAGTGAAGCGACCAGTGAATGTGGTCCCAACTTCTTATATGAAACGAACTTTTCACTTTGATTCCTTTATATTGAATGCATATAAATAATAAGATGAATAAAACCTTCAAGACATAATTTATTCATACTAAGCAAAATAACAATTTAAAACAACAATGTATGGCAATCTGTACATATTTAAAATATTAATAAATATATCCAATGCAAGAAAGGAATTTTGTATTGATGACATTTACTGTTAATTTGACAGACGCTCAGCGTCGTATTTGATAAAAACTGTCCGTAGATTGTGGCTGTGCTCCTGATACTCTAAGCTCGCTCAATTCAATATTCCTCGAGGTACGCAAGGGATCACGTCGCATGCGATCTGTTCCTTCGCGTAAGGAATCAGGTGGTCCAGGTAACGAAATCTTATTCCGCTCGTGACCGATGCCACACGGCGGAAAAGGTATCATAGGCGTCCGCTACCTATCAACGCAAATGTGTTTGACGACGTCGTTAATAAATGTTACAACAGCCTCCTTGTTTCCGCTACAAAATCAACTCGAAACTCAGGCGCTCTGTATACTCTTACAGTCAGGGTTGGACTGCTACAAAGCAACGCGTCCAGTCTCGAATATAAGATCGACGGAAGTCGAACGGTACAAGGGAGTATCACTCTTTCGGCTAACTGAACTGTCTGCGTAACTTAAGGCTGCGTCGACGGTTTTAACATTAGAATTTTAATGTAATTAGCAAAGTACTTTTAACTTTAACAAAATATAGCTCGCCATTACAGGAAAAGGTAAATATACTGATGCAATATATTTTCGGACAAAGAACTGTTCAGTGCGAATTCAAGCAAAGAACTCCTTTTTGAATTGGAAATGTCGTGCTTTTATACAGAATTGTCAAGTATCGTTCTCTCTTCTTCAAACGCTATTGATAATTGTGTATTCAGTTTGACGATGTCTCCTTATCAATTTATTTATAACGTAATATTGCGCAATTTCAATTAATGCTTTCTTATTATTTAAAAGTGTTTTTGAGATTGTTTCTATAATTATTTTGTGTCTTAGAAGCAATCTCTATTTAATTTGAGCAGTTTCTCAACTGTTTATATCAGGATTATTAATGCGCAATATATCGTTATTTTTATATTCTAATTATTTAAAATTTTTCTTTATTCAGGTTGACTAACAATAGTTAAAATTGGATCAACTTAATGTAATTCACTCCAGTTTGTATTCTTAACGTCTTTATTATGTCTTATCTGTATAAGCTGCCGAAATTTACTATAAACACAAAAGCACGCCCGATTTGTTGCAAATCGATTTTTCGCGTCACTCTTACACTTTAACAGATTTTCATGGGAAATGTTACACTGTCACAGTTTCATTATTCTTATCAGATAATATGTCCTTGCAATTCTTAAGACAACATTGCACATCAAACAATATCCTTCGGAAACTGTAGTGACTTTTCATTCATCTGTCAAAGGTTCTCTATAGCTAAGTAAAGACAGTTCTGTTTGTTTACATGTCCACTAAAGAAAAATCTCTGTCATCAAAACAAATTGTTTAAACCTGAGTTATCGTTACACAACTAGAGGAATATTTGTCAAAATTTAGACGATGCTGCCTTATGCCATCCTTATTGCGTTTACAGCGTGTATTTTATACAACACTCTTCGTGTACTTGTTGCTGACAAACTCAATACTTTCTGACGGTGGGAAAATTTTGGACTTTGAGCTTTCTTCGATGCCGGTCAGTTGATTTTATTTTCAGAGCAGTTACTTCACTTCCAAATCTACTAACCTACCTTCCTATGGTTTTACCTCAAGGGGTTCCCCTTTGGTTGAACTTATATTGAAAATTACGTTGTGTTACTATTGTAATACAACAAAATGTATAGTATTAGTTGATCTCTTCCATATCCCTCTCCATCTCGCCCTGTCTTGTTTGACTGGCTGAACTTCTTCCCCAGTGACTTTCCCTGTTTCCGTTACTCTCCTCGACCCTTGTTTTCTAGCTACGAACACCTGCCCCACTATACTGTCGTACCACCGTAGTTCGCTTGGTTCTATTTTTTCTTCTAATAACCTTGAACTTTTCTCTGAATGTTGTGTTGCCCATTTTATCCTTTCTGGTCTTATTTTTCGTTTTCCTAGAATCTGATTCCTCAAGATTTATGTCTGTATCTATGCACTATTTCGTGCATGAGTATTGGAGTCACTACCTTTTCCAATACACATATTTTCCTTTCTTTTGATGTTTCCTTTTTTCCAAGGAATATATATTGAACGTTTTTCCTCCGACAGTTTGTCTCTCTTTTATCTCTTCTTTTGTTCTTCCATCTTCTACTACTATTACACCAAGATATTTCAATTTTTGGGTGTATTTAACATCACTTTGTCAAGTTGTATTATAATTTGTTTTTTATATACTTATTCCCATACTGATTTTCTTCTAAGGGCTTCTGGTATATTTCTATATTCTTGTTTCGAGTTTTTTCATCCTTTGCAATGATGACGTACACAACATAGTTCTGCGATTTAGATTTTCTTCATTTTGCAATATCCGATTTAATATTTTTTAGCTTCTCTCCTTGCTTCTTTTATTGCATCGTGTAGGATTAGGCAGAATGGCAATGGGTGTAGAATGCATCCTTGCTTAACTTCAAATGTTGTTTCATAGAAATCTGATTTTTCCTGTCAAGTTCTTACATGGTTCTTTATACATGTTTATGATACTCTTCTATTTCGTACTGTTTTTCATATACCTTGTCTTTTAGTTCTGTAAAAGGCTTGCCTAGATCTATACGTATATATTCCTTTCTCTCTTTAAATTATATCTCTATTAATTGTCTTAATATAAATGCTACGTCATTTACTCCTCCGTTGGGTCGGAAGCCAAATTGGGCCTCTTCTAAAGTTTGTTCTATGTTTTCACGTAATCTCTTGTTGTTCTTGTACTAGTTAGTGTTACTCCTTTATAGTTTTATAGTTTTGGCGTTCTTTGCTATCTCCTTTTTTACGTATAGAGATTATGGTATCTGTTTTCCATTCTGTTAGTGATTTTCTTTTCATAACTTCGTTCATTATCCATCTAAGTTATTGTATAGTAGATTCTGGTAGGGCTGCTATTATATCAGCAATTATTGCATCCAAGGGATTTACCTCATTTTAATTTATATACAGACTTTCTTATCTCTTTCAAACTTACTTGCTCTTCTTATGTTCTATCTTTTATTTCTTTCATCGTACTGCATAAATCAAAATTTCCGTCTGCTACATCTTTCTTTCTGCGATACCTTAAGGTACTCTCTCCATGTTTCCATATTCTTGTCTTATTTCTCTGTCACATGCTAGAGTTGGTATCTTCTTCTGTTTCATAGCTCTCAGAGTCCCAAACGAAATTTTTGATCATAGTTACATTTCTTTCTCCGCTTGAATTGTTCTCTTGAGTTTTGTATGTTAATTTTTATATATTTCATAGCCTTTAGTATTTCTCGTATGGTGGTATTATTTCCATTTAAGTGTTTTATCTTTAAATGCTGTTTTCACACTTTCTACCCATCAGTTTGTCCTTTTCATATTCTAATTCGCAACTGTTATGTTACCCGGTTTTTTTATAGCCACCGTTAGTTTAAAATCTTTCCATTTATTTTCTATGTCTTCCCCGATCGTTTTTTAATAAAAAATTCCTCAGCATCTTTTTGAAACTGTTTCTTAATTTCATTGTTTCTCAGTTTATAGCATTTCATTTTCCTATTTTCTATTCTCCTTTTTCCCTTCTTGTTTAAACTTCATTAATAGCTAGAAGAGATTGGTTCCTATATCTGACCCTCTTCTCACCTTTATATCTTGTTCGTCTTTCCATACATCTTTATTTACTAGAAAGTAATCAATAATAGACTCTGTTTTTGGTAATTGTTTCTGTTATTTTGTGTATCTGTTGAAGTGTATTTCCAATTTTTAGTTTGTTTTCTAGGTAGAATTCTATTATTCTTCCCCGTTATTGTTTCCTACGGTTTCTCCATTTTTTCCTGGTTACCATTCAAATACTTCGTTCTTATTCCCAATTGTTTTATTTAGGTCACCCATTATTTCCTCGTGTAAGTCTTCAAAAATCTTTTCCTATCTTCTTTGCTTGCGTTCTAGTTTGCTCCATACTCCACTATTAATGTATATTATTCATAGTTTCTTCTCTCTTTTATGTTGGCTGAGATTAGTCCTTCATTTATCAGGTTTTCTTTTATTGCAAATTTCATTTTCTGTCCTCTAACTATCATTCCTTACCTTTTGTTCCTTTTTCATCTCAGATCAAACCTTCGATAATTTTGTTACTTCTTTGTATTTTTTTTTGGTTTCCATAACTCCTATTTTTCGTAGTTCATTAATTAAGTCTTCTTTTCCTGTCACACTTTTCACTTACCATGATCCAAATTTTGTGTTTTGTATTATCTTTGTGTTATGTTTGCCTTTCTCCATATTTATTATAGACATATCTTTTCTTGTTAGTCTTTAACATTATCTCGGTCGTCATCAGTATTCCTTTTCTGTTTTCCTGTCTTAGTGTCTTAGTATTTCCATAAATTTTCGGTGTCATTTTTCTCTATTAATGGGTCTTCGTTTTTGTCCCATTTTCATTCTCTTCCATTTATAGTAATTTTTTAGTATTCAACGTTTGTTGATTTTCCAGCAGCCTTCTGTACTATAGTTTATTTTCTGTTGCATCTAGATTTTTTTGCTTGGTTAGTTCATTATTGAAAAATTTCCGTTTTTAGAATAATTTTATATTCCATAACATTTTGCTCCTTTTCATACTTATCCAGTTCTGTCTTGTAAATTATCGATCTTTATTACCTCATTCACTTGGACGTTTCCCCCAACTTTTTGTTCTAGGAACTTTTTCATTGCATTTTTCAAATCACACCTGTTGTCTGTATCTATTTTAAGCCCTTTTCTAATTTTACTATTATCGCCTTTAGCTCGTGCATCTTTAATTTTATCTTTGTATTCTCTTTTCTTAACCTTTCGTTCCCTTCATTCATGATCTTCATCTAGACTCTGAAATCTTGCTTGTTTTTCCTATTTTTTTGTCCTTAATTATCACGATTATCATCTCTATTAGTTAATTTATTTTATTTTTTCTTTCTTGATCTTCTTTAACGAGTCCTTGGTGTAATTTTTTAAGCATTTCATCTAAATTCTATCTTTTTCTTGCCTTTTTCATTTGTTTTCTTCTAATGAGTTATAATTGTTGACTACGTCACACATCGTTAAAAGATTCACTATCAAGCCTAGAATAGAGGATAAATCACTTCACTGTTTCTCACTATTTCTTATTAGTCATATAATATTTAATATTTAATATTTATTGTTTAAAATCCTTGTAATTACTGGCCTACATCGTTTAGTGATAGATCATTATCGGTTTCTTCGATATTAATCTTGCATTAAACTTCTATCCTCACCGTACATGTTTCGTTACTATGTTGGCATAAATTGGAGGTCTTGATATTATTTACAATTCCGACTTTAATCTAGTAAAGTTTTTAAATAAAGAACTAACCAGTCTAGTTCGTTTTAACACCGACCCTGATTGGTGTGGTGGTTAACATGTTTGCCTCCACACCCAAGGGACGCGGGTTTAAACTCATACGAAGTCGGTAAATTTTTCAATGGAGTAAACTTTAAAAAACATGCCTTCTCCGATAAGGAAGAAAAATAATATGCCCCGTATCAATGTGATGCTTGGCACGTTAAGAATTCCTACAGATGGTGGAGCTCCTCCAGATTCGTCAAAATTCTAGTATGTCAAAATGACCATAGTAGTTAAAGGCAAGAGATCCAAGAGAATTGCTGCAACCCGAAGTATCAGTCACAAAACAAACTAACACAAACTTGACACCGTAATTAGCTGCAACCTACCGTAATAGTACCGTGTGCTTGATTCGCATTCGTTCTCCTTGAGATCCGAAACACAACTTGTTAGTTAAAATTTAGGACTGTTATTCCAATCAGTGACTGAATTATTGTGATATATCTACATTTTCCAATAATTATGTTAGACTCAAAAACTGCACAAAAGGTCTATATAAAATTTTTATTGAAATTTGGAAAAAGTGCTACTGGAACTTATTGTTCGCTCAACACTCTCAAACGCATGCTTTATAAGTGGCAGAGGAAATTTACTGCTACAGGATAGAACTTAACAGGGATGAAAAGCTAGGACCCCCAATGATAGAAATGTCGAAAGGTTCGAGAAATTGTTATAAAGGACAGAAGTTTGAGTGTAAGAATGATTTCTAAGATACTAAGTATCAATAGCGAAGTAGTCAGTCAAATGTTGAACTATAATTTAGACGGGTCAAAGGTGTGTGCTAATATTGTCCCTAAGAATCCTAGACTAGATCAGAAGGAGTCCCGAATTTCAAACTGTGCTGGTATTTTGGATAACATTAAGCAAAATTAAAGTTTGCTAAATCATGTTGTGTTAAAATGTTATTAAAATACACAAAGTATCTACATTTTCGTATAGTAAGTTATTTTTGGGATACCATGTGTATAATTTGCTTAAAATTTTTAAACAGATATAAATAATTTTTAAAAAGGAAATATATTAACTGACAATAGCGTGTGTCCAATTTAAATGGAACGCTAAGTAGCTCTTGGTGATTTTCAGAAAATATCGATGTTATTTTTTGGGGAACATATTTTGGAATAAAATCCTTTTCTCTGAAGAAACGCTCATTCAAAATATTCACTTGAAAATCCTTTTAACCCTAATAACGACTGGGGTTCGCTTTGAGTTTTAATTAATTAATTCGAGAAAGTGCTGAAAAGTATGTGGCTTTGTAAAGAAAATGGCCTCCACACGGATATGACTCCGTCGTTCTAACTTTTCAATCCGTCCCAATACAAATTTGTTGGTTGTCTTACAAGTCACTTGTCAACAGTTGATTGTAACTCCACACTGCTAAAAGATATTTGTCTTTTGAGATATTTCCTAAGCAGGTATTAGACCGATGGAACCAAGTGCGACAAGTAAGTGGAATTTTTCAATACTTCAAAGCGCAGGAGTGTGGCGGACGCCCTGTGAGAAGTATTATCTTGGATGAATAAGATTAACTTTGAAATTTTGCCTCTTCATTTTTTAAGATCGGCTTTTGCTTCAAGTTGTCAAGCAGTGCAATGAAATTGACGGTTCTATATTTTTGCACGTAATCAATAAGTAAAATTCCATCTCCACCACGCCTATGCTAACTTCAGCGTCTTGAATTCACTTGAGTAAGGAGACCATGATGTTCCCATTGCTTGAATTATTTTATCTTTGGATCATATATATATAACATTAACTTTAATAGTTCAAAAATTCCGCAGAAGTCTGCGTAAATCTGTCCAAAATTGCATATGAAGCAACTTTCGATCATGATTTTTGGCTAACATCAGAAAGGAAATCTATTTGGCTGGGAGATTTCTCATATCTAGTATTTCATAAACTACACGTCCTGGGATATCTTAAGATTTCCATTTTTTAACTAACATTCTTCAAACATACAGGATCATGCAATGTCATCCAGATTTTCTGAATGTTGTTCTCCCATAACGCTCTTCGAAATCTTGCAACGCAGGCTTTAATCGTGGAATAGAAAGGGCATTTGCCGTTTAAAGTAACTATCATGAATTTACGCGAATATTATCTTAGCTAAATATATTTTAAGAGTCATCGGCACCCTTTATCATCGAGCTTTTCTTTGTCAAGCGATATGTTCACTTCATACGTGCAACAATAAAATACTGTAGGAAATAAAATCATAAGTAGGCAAAACACCTCTCAATGTAAAATTTTGCCAAATGATGAAAGCTGAGGACTTTTCAGCACGCACACGTGTTCGAAATATCCAATAATGGATGCTTCATTTGCAGTTAGCAATTAAGTGTAAACAACGCAATTTAGAATGGCAATATCTTTAATAGCTTACATATTATCATGTTATAAAGCATGCTTCGCCTACAATTCTAATATTTTCTGACGGCCTCTCGTATAGATGGTAACAAAAAGTTTAAGATAACGTGTCAACTAATTTGTAAAGTGAACTTGTGGAATAATATTGATGATGAATTTTCTGATGAAGTATAAGAACCGCTGTTCATATTTTAAATTATAGGTCTCTTGATAAAGACCTTCGTCCACTTTGGGTAAATCCACGTCATGTAATGGAAATGGTAAAAAATGATGAACCAGTCTAGTTTACAATAAAATATACACTCTCATACGTACTGTTGCCCACGAAGTCGTTTAAATAGCTGAAATAACAGACATAGCGAAGTTGACGCGTTGGAAAGTAAAAGCGATAAACGGTTGTCTTTCGGGAATCCCCATAAATTTCTTCTATTCCTTAAATAGACCTCTTACAAGAGTTCAATAAGGATGACATGATTGTTAGGTGCAATTTTCCGAAGTTGTATCAAATCACAATCAAGAAAAGCGAAATTTCTTGTATATCTATTTTTCCGATATGAATCATTTTCTCTTACTTCAATTATACATAATATTATGCCGAAAATCATCATATCTATGTTTTGTACCTAAATATAACCTGTATAACTGGATAATCTATTTTAATTCGTTACAAAATAGGATAGGTCCCATTATTATACCAATCCTAGACGAAAATGATAATTTTAGGTTGGAGTTCGTCAGATTGTGCACCAGCACTAAACGAATATTTGGACCATTAGACCAAGAGCGGAAGTTTAATTTATTGGTCCATCATTTTTCTTTGGGGAATGCCTTCATTCAAATTTTATGCTGCTAAATCTTCAAATTTGAGGAATTTAAAAACACGAATTGCCCAGCGATTTCGTTGAATAACACCACACCACAGATCTTGCAGACAGTTTGCTAAAACTTTATTGGGCATTTTGAACACTTAATAAGATTATATTCGAATTAGCCCACATTGGTTGGTTTATAAATTAAACTTACTATCTTTTTTTCATTAGTTTTGGATCTTCTCTGTAAATTATTAAAGATATTGAAAAATTACATTGCGTGCTAACAAAAATACAATGTAAAAATAATGCAAATATCACTCGCCTTTTCTTGACAATAATTGACAATTAGGTAATAGAAGAACTGCTTCTAACGAAGTTATACAAAATGCAATCCTCCATTTAGATCATTTGAAATAAGTTCAAATTAAAGCATTATAAGACCGTGGTAGAATTAAACAATAAAATCAACTAAACACATGATTGCATTGAAAGCTAGGCTCAATGTGTTTAATAAACTGCAATTAGAGTCTAATAAATATAAGAATGAATGAGAATTTTTAATTATAAACACGTAAATTAAAAACAATATAAATTATGTAAATAATACAGTGAAAATGCAATAATTATAAGGGCCCTAAATAATAAATAAATGAAAGTAAAACACATGAATAAACTAATAACGGTGTTAAGCAAATTAAAGAATAAGACGTAATCGTAATTTGGCTCATCGATAAAAGAATTCGTACATAAATCCGTCAGTGATATGTAAAATCTAGATTCCCTGGTGTATGAGCCGAAGTAATTCTATGTAGTAGCTTTACCTTTTCGTTTTGATCTGTCTGGCAAAGTTTCGCTTCAGTCCTACCTAAAACTGCTGCAGAACACCATCTTCTATACAATTCCCTGGCTACTAGGTAGGTAGAAAAATCCGGCTACCATCGTGAGAATACATAGATATCAGAGGCATTCATACACACTAACATGGGGTGTATTATTTCAAAATATCTACAGAAGACACATTTTAATTTATAGTGATGGATTAAGGCACCTAACCACAGTACTCGTCAACCAGGGAGATACCGAATTGTAGTTATCAAAGCCGTCTTTAAGTCTAGCGAAGCTATATTACAATCCCCGGCCCATATTCGGGGCTCACGACCTGGACAACGATTTCAACGCAATTTTATCTCAAACTAAAATGCTTTTAACTGATAATCAACGCAACTAATCAAAATGTCTTCATTTATTTGCACATTTGCTTAAACAGCCATAATTCTGTTCATGTAATATATACGCAAATAGGAAACAATATAAATTACAGAATAAAATATAATAAATACTTTCAAAAAATAACACCTGTAAACAAGTTCAATTTATCAGTTTCTACTTTAATTGTGATATACAAAAAGCTGCATGCGTTTTACGAATAGATTTACAAAAACTCGCTCGTCTATTGATACAGAAGCAGTAGATCAGTTCTGAGGTTGTTCTTTTCAGGAAAATGATGTATTTTTCCCCTTTTGATTGTTCTTCAATGGCGGTTTCCTTTTTATTTTAATATTACATGATATTACAAATAAGGCTGAGTATAAGAGAATAGAATAAATCTAGAACAATAAATAATTACAAAGGGAAAATACATATTGGGGTAGTACGGTTTTTTGTACTAAAATAAAGAATATATTATGATTACGACGGTGTATGATTCAGTTAATTATGTTGTAAACTGTTTTCCTTTAAATCTACAACCATGAATTTAGCAAATATTTCAGCTTAGAGAACAATTTTATTAAAAGTTCTTGAATTACACCCGTAATACCCATTCAAGATATTTATGCCTTGAGCAAGAACATCGTATTATGAAATTTAAGATAAGTTTTGATTGTAATCTCAACTATTTATGTAGCCTCAGGTAAACACAGACTGTTGAATCTAGCTCCTGAATGCATTCAATTTATTGCTGCTAAAACTGAGGGAAGTTTTGTCTTCACGCATGGGTAGGGTAATAAAGTCCGTCTAATATATTAAACCTATTCCTTGATGGCGATGCTCGTGTCTCTGTTTTTGCGAGTTGCTATTATTTGCCAACAAGCAATTCACTTGTCCTGCCCTTTTTTTATTTTGTAATATATTAAAGTTGATAAAGAAAAAGGATGTATGCATACTACCGTAAGCTTATTAGTGAAATTTGGTTTAATTAATAAAATAACACGGGTGACGTAATACGTTGCGTCAACTAAATTAAATTATAAATGACAAGGACGCATATATGAAGTGGCATGCAATAATGATAGGAGGCATTTTATTATGCCACCATCAGCAACTTTTTTAGGAAATTATAAGGTTTAATAATTAACAAAAACTTTAATAAATCAACATTTAAAATTCTTGAATTTTAAATAAAAATAATTTTATACGTATCACGGAATATTTAGATGAGAACATTTTATTGCCCAAATTTAAACAAGGTAAAATACTCCGTTTTTAACAATATTTGAATAGAACATAAAAAGAGGAAAACGCACACCAATAATATTTTTTAACAAACATTTTGATGAGTTTTGTTTACTTTTCAACACAGTTTACCAAATTTAAACTTCAATTTTCAATATCTGACGGCTACTCTCTCATTTCATCAAAATGTTTATGAAAAATTCACCAGTCTGCGATTTATGTTTATTACAAATCTCATAACGTAGAAAATATTAAAATAATATAACACAGGCGCTTTATTCAGGAATACAAATTCAATTAAACTTGTTCATATTGATTACTTTCTTTTTAATTTTATAAAATACTACAGGTACACCAGACAGAAACTTTTTACCAAAAATTCTTAAAAGCGACGATTTTCCTGCATTTAGAAATAAATTTTTAAGAAAAATATCAGGTTTAATAACTTTTCAGCTTCGAGGAAGCTTAAATTAGGTTTATCCCACAAATACAAATTACACCGACTAGGTTTAATGCATACGATTAAACCGAAAATTATGGAAATAAGATGTGTTAAAATGTAATTACGGACTGAAAGTTGGAAAATACCCTCCGCTCTTTTAATCTAAATCGGTCGTCAAAAAACTTGAAAAAGTTAACCTTAATAAATGCTTTTAGAAGGCCTTCGCTGCAAAATACTTCCTAAAAAATTTTAATATACTTAAAATTGTCACGTATCAATGTTTTAATTTTCATAAAATACACCAGGAATGTCGCTTTTTAATATGTGGTTGGTAAAATGTAAAAATGACACTATTTTATTTGATATAAATAAATGAAAGTTTTTATCTTTATTATAACTAAATTAAATTTGTGTGCAAAACCTGGTTAGTAGTTAGAATCCTTTCGGCTGGGTAACATTAACATTTTACAAAAATTATCAACGTAATGACTAAATAAAGCTCTGTAGTACTCACAAATTTTGGCAACTTGGCCGAAGCTTAAAGAGAAACAAATGCACATATAGTCACAGTAGATAAACAAGTCTCGATCTGATTTAAATTTACATGCAGTTTCTTATAGGCTTAAAATTTGCAATTGAAGATCATTTCAGTCACCTGAGTCGTTTCATGTAATTGCAAATTTTAGGCTCGTAGCTAAATTTGGTCCAGAACCAACCTTTTTGATGTACTAGTAAAGCTAACTATAATAATGTGTCATAACTTAATAAAAACTATTTTGACCAGAAATTACAATAATGTGGGAAAGTAAGATCTAAAATGGTTTGCAAAGAAACTGCAATCGCTCGGCAGCTAACTTCTTGTTTGGTGCTTAAAATAAAATCACCGAAACACCAAAACATTGACTAATCTAATGATCCAATGATTTATTGTACACGGTCTTTGAACGGCGATGAAATTTATGTTCGGTTACATTTTTACTTTCTCTTACCCTATATTAAATATAGGTAAAAGAGAAAATATTGTTTTTCGTTCAAAATTTTAGTGGAAATATACGTTTTGAGTTCCCTGAATACGAGAATTATGATTTTGAAAATTGATTTACGAGGTGTGACAATTAAGTAATGAGAATGATGTGAAAAAAAATATCACTTACGTTTTTAGTCATCATTAGTGTAATCTCCTTCAAAGTAGTTCCCTTCTGCTTGCACACACTTACTCCAGCGCTTCTGCCACTGCCGGTAACTCTTCTTTTGGAATGTCCTCCAAGACCCTAGTCACAACTTTTTGGACATCTTCTGTTGTTTGAAAATGGTGTCCCTTAACCACCATTTTGACTCTCGGAAATAGAAAAAAGTCGCGCGGAGCTATATCGGGTGAATAAGGTGGCTGTGGTAGTACTGAAATGCGTTTTGAAGTTAAAAATTGCTGCACAGACCGTGCAGTATGGGATGACGCATTATCGTGATGAAGAATCCAATTATCACCAATGTTTACACGGGCACGGAGAACATGTTTTCGAAGTCTTTCTACAATTTTTTTGTAGAAATATTGGTTAATTTTTTGGCCAGGATGTACCCACTCTTTATGAACAATGTCCTTGGAATCGAAGAAGTACACAAGCATGCATTTAACTTTTGATTTTGACATGCACGCTTTTTTTGGTCTGGGTGATCTTTTTGAACACCATTGCGAACTTTGACGTTTTGTTTCTGGATCGTACTGGTAGAACCAACTTTCATTACCAGTGATAACACGGCTCGATAAATCTGAATTGATTTCCACTGGCTCTAACAAATCGACTGCCACATTTTTCGTGTTTTTCGCTGTTGGTCTGTGAGATTTTTGGGGACCACCTTTGCACAAATTTTTCTCATACCCAGATATTGAGTTAGTATTTGAGGAACAGTTTCCCGATTGATGTTGAGTTCTTGTGCCATCAATTTAACGGATAATCTTCGATCAGATCGTACGATTTCACACACCCTGTTGACATCAGTCCGTGAGGGTGATGATCGTCCACTGCGGTCTTCATCTTCAATATTCGTTCTGCCTGCACAAAACATTTTATGCCAACGAAAAACTTGAGCTCTTGACATAACCTCATTTCCAAAAGCCTTCTCGCCCAATTTAACACAAAAAGAAATGGCATACCGTTGCGCAATATTTCGCGATTCAATTTCTGTAAAGAGAGACAAAAACACGTGTTCCCTTATTACAGCACAACTCACGATTGAGGGACCGTATCAATGTGCCGCTTGGACTAGAAGTAGCCTAGAGATCAAGGTCAAAGATGGAGTGCCTGCATAAGCTGCAAGGTTGCCACATCTTTCAAAAAAATCAGTCTCATTACTTAATTGTCATACCACTTATGTGTGCGTGTCTGTGAACACGATATCTCAAACACCAAAAATTGTAAATAAACAAAAATTGTATATTTAGGTCTGTATCAATCCGTGCATTTTTAGATATTTTCCATATTTTTCGTTTTTCGCGAGTTTCTTGAAATCAGCTCTAACGATTTTTTTTAAACTTAGTACATTTCTTTGCTAATTAAGTCTGTTTTATTCGCACTAAGCTGTTTCGCTAATAAGTTTCTAAAATTGAGTAACTGGAACTACTTGGCATATTAATTGCGAACAACATATCTCAAAAATTAAACATCATATAAAATGAAATTTTTTATTTGAATTTGCTTTCTTTGGCATATGAGACTGCAAGAATTTATTTAAAATCGAATGACCGAAAGTGCGACTTTATTCGTGCGTTCTCGAAAACGGTTAAAACATTTTTTTAACGCTCGCTACGGTTCTCATGTCTGCGATGCCATTTTACGTGAACTTAGCGGTTTTCCTAGGAAAATGCGTTGAACCAAGTTATCAGAGAAAATCGCAGCATTTTGCGTGTCGAGTAACTTTTTCCGAAAATAAACATAAATAATATTTTAATTATTTGTGGCATTTGCATATCTATATACGTAAGATTGTTAGTATCTAAAGTTGTATAACTATATTTAAAACAAAAATTGAGAATAAACTTTTCACAAAGCTTGTAACGTCATATAAACAACGTATAGGAGAAATATCACGAATACGTAGTAACAACCATTGCTTACAAAATGTGGAAGCTATAAGCACTTGTAAGTCTAATAACGCGTTTAAAACAAATGTACGAATAAATAAATGGGTGTAAATAAATTTAAAGTTGTGTAACACGTGCCCGTACAAATACGTAAATATTTAGATAGAAATCTAAGTGTTATTGCATTGATTAATAATTATGTAAACACTTATAAAGCACTAATCTTAACCACGATAAATCTATTAACTTGTTGAAAGCAATATATATCGAATGCTGTTGAATCAAACATGCAAATGGATTAACCGCTTTGTCTCTTTAAGGTGCGGAATGAGGTTACGTATAATTAATTATCACAATCAATATTTGATAGTTTCCAAAGTCTATTACTTATTGTTATGGGATCGCCAATTATTGCACAAAGAGGGATCTAAGAGGATTCTGCACTAATTGTATTACATTTAAAAAACGCATTAATCACTTAAACGAAAAAAAAATCTTAACTACTAACAATTACTGAAGAATAAGCCACTTGTTGCCTATGCTTTTGATATTGCGAATTGTGCTATATCATTAATAGACAAATAAACGTCAGCGCCGTGTTGCTTTCAGCAAATTCAGCAATTTAGAAGCGTAATAACTTGTTACAATTACTACTGAAAATCAAACGTGACTTCTCCCACTTATGCAGATTATCGATTAGGAGAGATACTCTTCAGTTAGCAAACTTTAACTCTTCTAAAGCCGCAAACCTTTCTATTCTACGTAATTCTAGTTTATTTTTTGATAGGAAGGCATACCGTTATTAATTTCAACAATAGCTTTGCATTTTGTCGCTTTTATAAAGTAACCAGTAGCTACCACACCTTTTTATATCCGATTTAATTATCAATTTTTAAATATCCTTTTTACAATATAATCTACAGTATTTGCATTAATAATCTTTTTACATAACTTATAACACAATTGCTTTTACAGAGTGTTCATTTTAAATAGGCAATAATTTCACTATATTTTATTGCTGGCCAAAACTTCGAAACTTCACGACCATGCCCCCGACAGGAAAAAAATGTTCAAGCTTTCGCCGAGATTTCCTACAGTCTTTACTGGATCGTTCAATAAGTCACAAAACTAACCCAGAGATGGCGTCTTTAATGAAAAATGTTTATGATTTTTAGGAAGCACCGGCCTTCAAACGATATGTGTTAAAATTTCATGATAATAGGACCATAACATACTGAGTTATAGTGATTTAATTAAAGCTACTTTTGCAATTTTGAAAACAATGGAAAAAACGAGTTTCGTATGTTGATAAAACATTGCTGTTTCATGGAAAAAACACCGTTCAAGCTGAACAGTAGCTTGAAAAGTGTTATCTCGGCTCTTCTTCGTGAAATCAATCATTTGTCGGTGGTATGCTGATTTCAAACTTGGTTGTATGGATACAAATGATGCTGAACGCCCTCGTTGTTAAAATAAAGCAGGGACTCAAGAGAATTCAAGCAAGTCCTGAAAATCGTGGTGGAAGATCGAAAAGTGAAAGTGTGTGTGACAGCTGAGATCATGAAGATATCAACTATTTTGCATCAAAATCTGGCCATGAAAAAACTTTTTCCCAATTGGATGCCGCATTTGCTCACAATGTAACAAAAACAACAACGTATCGATGATTCAGATCGCTGCTTGGCACTATTTAGTCGAAATAAAAAGGACTTTTTACTTCAGTATATGACAATGGATGAAACATGGATTGACCATTTTACTTCGGAATCAAATCGGCATTCAGCTGAGTGAAGAGCAGCCGGTGAAATCTGTCGGAAGCGTTCAAAGATACAACAGTCTATCGGCCTCTATAGTTTGGGATGAGTACGGCATAATATTCATTGACTACCCTGAAAAGCGAAAAACCCTCAATATCGAATATTACATGGTATTATTCATGCGTTTAAAGGACGAAATCGGTGAAAAATGACCAAAAAAGGAAAAGAAAAAAGTGATCTTTCACCAAGACAATACATCGTGTCACAAGTTGTTGAAAACGATAGCCAAACTACACGAATTGGGTTTCGAAATGCTTTCCCATCCATCCTACTCTCCAGATCTGGCCCTTAATGATCACTGGCTCTTTGCAGATCTCAAAAGAATGCTTCAGGGAAAGAAATTTAGCTTTAATGATGAAGTCGTCAATGCAACTGAGGGTTATTTTTGTCACAAGACGAAATCGCAATAACGCATGTGGCAGAAACACCAGTGGTTTAGCAACGGCCGGCAAAGCTACAGTGGAGCGAGGCGTGGTTCTCTTGTACTGCGAAGCTAAACACTGTCGGGAAAATAGGTCTAAATCCGTAAAATATGGGCGCCACTGTTTGCAAGACCACTGCAGACAGGTAGTGTTCGAAGAACACCCTGTATATGTCCAGATATAATTGACCTTACCTTACAAACGGAACACAGACGCTATCGGTACTGCAGTAACGAGATTCAAAACTGAAAGAAAAGGTCTTATTCTAATGGTGCTTTCTTTACTTCATACCACTCCGTATATTAAAATTGAAGAATGACTTCTGAATACAACTGAATTACTAGTCACTTGGTTATTTGCAAAATTGAAGATGTGTGGTATATTAAATAACTTTACCTTTAATGACTCTACTTTAAATTCTTTTAACAATTAACTAAAGACAGAAATAAATATTTTAAGGACGTAAATTATTAAATTAAATTTGCAAATTGTAATCTTACTTCTCTACACGCACTGTAGGATTAACACTTCACGTCGTAGTGTAAATGAATAAAGAACAACACTTCGAAACCCACAACTATTCATATATTGGTCTGTACGGTTTACACAATTAGCATCAATTCAAATTATACGTGACTAAATAAAACTTACTTACTAACATATCATACATTG
>JAHWXV010029449.1:0-30864 GCA_024586415.1 Phrixothrix hirtus
ACATGTGTTAATTTAGCTTGAGGTTCTCAACATTTTTCTATTAATTGTATACCTTACTAGTTATTTTACTTATGCAGGCAGTCCTCAAAATTTCGTTGAATTTTACTGTTATGTTCAATTACACATTTTTATAAATTACACGTTTGCTAGATGTTCGCTGTTGCTTTCCAGAACGAAAATAAACTGATCTTATCCTTACTTTGATTTTTCTTTTCATTTATGTACTGCTGTATAGTAATTAATTTTTCTTTCAGATTATTTATAAATATTTTTACTAATGTTTTTCTACATTACCTTAAATGTGTGAAGCAGAATATCTACGAGTAATTTTAAGTTCAACTGTCATCGCCGAATTAATCCATCACGTTTTCACTCTTGTACGTCCGGATTGATATCAGCGTTTTTCAATTACAAATGTATGGCGCCCAATTTCTTTTCTTTTTCTGGATATTTCTGGTCGTTTCCTGTGCAAGCTCGTACCAGTTTCGGGACCACCTGGCGCTCGTCAGCACCGAGTCCAGGATTTCCTCCAGCGACACTGGGAGCGAAACTTGCACCTATCAACCACGATATCGTGTTCGATGGTTATTTCGACCATCTTCTTTTTATAAGTAACTGCACCCCACTCCTTAGCCTCCGCGGCACTAGGGCCTGCCGGACATTTTCCTTTTATTTTGCTGCGAAGCGTGATCCTTTTAGTAAAGGCTGTATGCGCTTATTTATCCAACTTTAACGTGGCAACGCGTCATTTTCTAAAACACCAATTGTATAAATAAATAATGTCAGTCATTGAATATACAGAGTGATTCATATTATGTGGGAAAGATTTTAATAGCGTGCTCCTGACATAGAAATAAGAAAAGTTCATATCAATATGTATTTGTAAATACGCAGTTTTGAAGTCACATGGTCTTAATAGGAAATTAAGTTTTTTTACAAAAACAATAAGTAAAAACAAAAATAACTCATAGTAACTGTTCTAAGTGATTATCGCTAACTTTCACACATGCTTTTATCCTCCCACACATTGATTGATGCACACGCTCGGAAATTTCGGCAAAGTTGCGTATTATTTCACAAAATGTGACTATTTGATCTCTTAATTCATCAATATTGAACTGGTGTTTAATAAATTAAAGATTTTAGGTGGTCCCACAGAAAGAAATCTATTGTATCTAAATCTAGCGATCTAGGCTGGCAGGGTTGTTGACCTGCTCGACTTATCCATCGATTCGAGTACTCAGCGTTCAAATCCTTACGAGTTACTAAATTGAAAAGTGCTGGGGCACCATCATGCAAAAGGTGCATTTAGGTCCGCAAATCCAGCGGAAAATTTCCATAAATTGTGGCAACACTTCTTTGAGAAAATAATGGTATGCTTCTCCATTGAAACTGTTTGGTAAAAAGTATGGTCTAATTATGTGATCGCCAACAACCCATACCCATACGTTTAAGGAAAATTGATGCTGATGATTAGCTTCTGCTATTGTATGTGGATTTTCATATGCCCAAGCGTGAGTATTGTAGAAATTTGTGATCTTATCTCACGAAAAATTAGCTTGATCCGTAAAGATCTGCGCTGGAAACAAACGACTTTCTGCTGTTTTACTTTGCATCCACCTACAAAAATTCACTCTGCGAGTGAAATTATTTGGCAAAATATCATGTATCCGTTAACGGTGGTATGGTACAGTAGATATTTATGTAGTATCCTCCAAAAGGTGGCCTGCGTTAAGTGTAACTACAATTTGCCTGGAGATACTTCAATTTCATGAAGCACTGCTTCTTCTGTTTCTGGAGTTGAAGCGGTGACAGACGGTCAGGTAAAAGAACAACGTTTTACAAAACTACCACTTTCACTTAGCCTTTGATGAAGCCGGGAAAATGTTTTATAATTTGGAATCTCACCATGAGGATATCTTTCTGCATAGAGACGTCTTGCTCTGAGTGAGTTTTCATTAGCAAGACCGTAAACAAAGTGCATATCGTATATTTCAGCGTTTGTGTAATTCATTTTGTTGCGCAATAACACTAATTACTTACTAATCAAAATAATTCATATTTATATTCGCATCTGACAGCATCTGTGATAGTTTGCGGTCACCACTTCCAAAAATTACTGTTATTTTCGTTTTAAGTTATTACTTTTGTAAAAAATCTTAATTTCTAATCAAACACCCTGTAACTTTAAAACAACGCATTTCCAAATACATGTTTATAAGAACTTTTTTCTTATTTCTGTGTCAGAAATACGCTCATAAAATTTTTCTCACATAATATATATCACCCTGTATACAAACTGTCTTAAATTATATATGCATACATCTGTACATACATATTTGTATAATTAAATACTTAAACGTTATGTTACAGATATATTCAAAATTTCACGTATTTAATCGTACTTAAAATTTGATATACCTACATAAAAAAATTCATTTCCTGAATTGGCAATCGCAGCAAGTTTCAACCAGATGAATATTTTTTATTGCGGGTGCAAAAATGAACACCTGCATTAATCATCTTAAACACACCACCTAAATATGTACGTTAATTTTACCAGTTCAATGAATTTCACTTGCTTCACCTGCAGTTGCAGCAAAAGTTTTAATCAAATGAGTATTTTTAACTGTGGGTGCAATATCGATAAATATTGTTCACACTATGCTACTTTTTAGGTTGAGCACAGCAAATACAAGTTGCAAGCAGCAGGACTGCATACACTACCTCTTGGGTTGCATAGGTGTTGCCACGTCTAGTAGTTTAAGTTGCGCAGCTTTTTAATTACCATGGCAGCAAAAGTAACTGTGTATGAATGTATCTTCAGTTATTTTTGAACCTCCGATCAGCACTCGTCGTCTGACTAATGAAACTGTGTGCTTTTTTAGTACAACGCAAAGTCAACTCTGATTGTACTAAACAGCCAGGGGCAAGTCGTTGATGGCGGGGCATCTTTTTCCACATAAATTAGTCCGAAGGACGCTTTTTCTGAAGATCTAGACCGCAATAACACTTTAGCAGCGCTCGCAGCTGTGCTTTGTTCTCCCTCGAAGGTCACCTTTATCGGAAGTTATGAGCCGCAGAGACGTTTCGACACCTTATGAGAGACATTCATAACAGTTTCGCCTACCTTATCTTCATTACAAAGGGAGATAGTGGAATTTCATATCCTCAAATGCTTCTGGGGGGCTACCAATTTCTCAGGAGGGATGTAGAGACTTTGCTGTTTTCATTTCCCCGTCAACAGCAATTACATACAATTTGACGAGTCAAAATGGGTTTATATAGGTTGGTTCTGAGGCTTCTCCAGTTACAGGAAGGATATAATCCCTAGGGAAATGCCTAATGATGATTACGTTTAGTAGAAGTGAGACAACTTTCAATGTTCCTTCATCTATAATAAACTTTTTAGCAGGTGAGCCACCGTTCTCTATAGCAATATTAGTCTAAGTTAGTCCGTCATAGTTACTCATTTTCAGTCTAGCGTTATTTAGAGGTTACCGTTCTCACGGTGTTTAATTTTGCATAGATTTCCGACATTGCAAATTATTAGCAGCAAGGGCGCTCTGCCCCTCTACAGTAATAAGTTATAGCTTGATCATTTACCCTTAATGTAGTATGGCATACAAGAGGATGTATCTACTGAATTATATGTAGATGCTATGAAAAGTATATATTTTATGAGAAAACAAATAAATTCAGAAAAAACTAAAATTTCAGAACTTCAAAACTCAAAATCAAAAATAGCAAAAGCAATTATCTAAAAATGAATAGAAATTGTTTCTTATTCTTTATATTACTACAAATTCTACTACATATCACTCTTACGACATCTGCACAGCATCAAAAGTCCAATCAGGCTTTTGAAATAGATTCTAGAAACTGTTGAAGAGGAGCTAGTTTCTCACCAACCAGTCTGTATCCTAGGATGATTGGTCTGGGATGGTCATGATTGAGATACAACTCTTTCCTATCTCACTGCTTCTAAGCGCGAACGCATAATATGCAATTTTATACCGTCACTTGTAGGTGGTAGGCACTCTGGAAATTTCTTTTTTCCGAAAACAACAAGGTGGGGGGCCATCTGTGTTGCATATTTTTGGATCGACCTGAAAAACGCACGAAAAAAGTTAACTTGAAACAATATTGAATTTCATCTACCTTGAAAAGTAAGTGATAAATTTCTATGAAGATTCAAAAATATTTCGGTTCAACGATACTTTATTAAGATCGGTGAGGAGTTCTGCGTGACTCCTGGACGTAGACCATGTACATTGCTTTCTTGTACCATATAAAGACGAAATACTGTCACAACTAGTTAAGGCGTTAAAACAGAGAATATTTTCCTTCAGAACTAGGGTCAGTCATGGTCCAATGCACAAATGATATGTAGAAATGCACTTCCTGGCTTGATGTGTTTCTGCCTTCATCAGGGGCTCTTTACAGGTATTTAATTTGAAATGATGCACTAAAAGGACAACAACATTAGTCTTACCTGCTGATACACCAATAATAGCATTGAGTACAGTGCAAGTGTATGACATCCAATGATAGGCTAAACAATTAAGCGCTACAAAAAGAGCACAAACTTGTCCCCTACTAGCAACAGCGTAGGGTTCATAGGACAGTTTAATAAGACAAACACCTGCTTGTCTCTCTGTTTTCTTAATTTTAATGGTTCGTCTTGCGACACCATCTGCATACTAGGTAGCTCGAAGACATTAGGCCAACCTTTTCTGCCGTCTTCAAAAGTAGAGCTTTACAGATATTAGCAATTTTGTGCTTATATTTTTACTAATAACCTGATGTATTGCTTTTGTATCGGAATCGCTTTAGCAGAAAATGCATTTATAAAGACTTGTTCTAACACGCTTAACTCTTGAATTCGATAGGGCAGTACCAAGCTTGTTGGAAAATTTACACTTTAGCTCTTCTTCCGTTTGTCGCTTATTTTTAAGACGATCTAAATGGGCTTTGTTAGTAAAGTAAGCATACTATGACTTGTGGTAGTATATTATTTGTCGTTAGTGTTAAGAACTAATACAGGTCCTACAAAAAGAAAAAATTCGTCATCCATTAGAGACTGATATTTCGAAGCACAATATTTTAGCTTCACTAACTTGGCTTCCGTACAAATATACTTTTTGTCATGCTTAGCCTTTTTTCTGCAATATTACGCTAAGATTTCAATTCAATTTGACATACAAACGAAGACTTTGACGCGAAGCCATTGCTTAATCGCGCAAAAAAGTTCTTCACATGCTCCACACACACAGACACACGCGCGCGCGCGCCCACGCACGCACGCACGCGCACACTCACACACACACACACACACATATATATATATATATATATATATACAGGGTGTCCCACCGAAAAGGATCCATCAAGGTGTTCGGCTTTGTGTGTGAAAATTTAAAAAGCGCTCGAATCAGTATAAATTTATTTTTAAGGAGACATGTTTTCCCAATAATTTCGTCCCTATAACTTCAACCCCTTAGCGGGGACGACTTCTACCCTAATTTTTTTATATAGCAAGGGCTATGTTGCGATACAACATTTGAAACAGCTTAAATTCTCTGTAAAACGACGTTTAGATTTTTAAATTTGAGAAATGGGTTACCGAGCAATTGAACTTTAAACATCTTGCTAGACCTCTGATAAGAATAATCATAAACAGGTATGCGTGGAAACAATTGCTTTGATAGTTACAAATAGCAATCAACAATTCATTTTATCTTTAGCCAAATAATTTATCGTGATATTTCGTAAGTACTGTGCTATTATTTACTTTGATTTTTGGTTCGATAGAGGTGTAAAAATGGCTTATTCAATTGAGGAGAGAGTGGAAATTATTTCATTGTATTTTAAAAACAAAGAGCGTGCAAGATTAATGGTAACTTTGTTTAATGACAGGCATGCAGATAAAAGCGTCAGCCATCGTTACATCCTTCAATTAGTAGAAAAATTTCGACAATCTGGTTCAGTGGCAAATAGAAAACGGGATATTGTAAATCGGGTGACAAGTGATGTAGTAGAAGTAGCGGTTTTGGGTGAAGTTGCTATGCATCCTACATTAAGCACACGAAAAGTGTCTGACGTAATTGGAATCTCACGAACCACTGTACAGAGAATTCTGAAAGGTAATAAATTGCATCCATATAAAATTCAACTTCTCCAAGAATTAAATGAAGATGATAATGATCGCCGTATAGAATTTTGTAAATTAATGAGCCAACTAACTACGAATAATTCAAACTACCTTTGTAACGTTTGCTTTTCGGACGAGTGTTCAATTTTTCTCAACGTTGCTGTCAATCGACATAACTGTCGATACTGGTCCGATACGAACCCAATGGTCTACCACGCAGTTCACACTCAACATCCTCAAAAATTTAACGTTTGGGCTGGGATTTTTGGTGATCGCATAATAGGGCCATTTTTCTTGCCAGGAAATTGAAATGGAGATGCATACCTAGTTTTGTTAGAGAATACCGTTAACCCAACGCTGATCGACATTATAGAAAATGAATCATGTTATGATGAAGAAAACACGATATTTCAGTAAGACGGAGCGCCACCTCATTATGCATTACCTGTACGGCAATTTTTAGATGAAACGTTTCCTGGTAATTGGATTGGAAGGGAGGGTGCTATCGAATGGCCCGCAAGATCACCCGATTTAAGTCCCCTTGATTTTTTTTTGTAGGGGCATCTTAAATCGAAAATTTATGTCACCCAGCCTGAATACTTAGATGATTTACGGAACCGCATAATTAATGAATGCAAACAAATTACGTCGGATGTTCTTCACAACGTTCGACAACACTTTCAGCAGCTGCTGTACTATTGTATGGAAGTGAATGGCGGACATTTTCAACATTTAATAAGATAGTTGTTTTAATCAATTAAAGTTTCTAAATCACTTATTATTGTAAAGTTTATTAAAAAGTTTTAAAGGTTTTTACTAATTTTTATTACGTAAGTACTAATCAATTAAATTAAATTTGCTTCAAAATTCAATTTCTCGGTAACCCGCAGCTCAAATTTAAAAAACTAAACGTCGTTTTACAGAGAATTTAATGCTATTTCAAATTTTGTATCGCAGCATAGCCGCCGCTAAGGGGTTAAAGTTATAGGGATGAAATTATTGGGAAAACATGTCTTAATATCCTTAAAAATAAATGTATACGGGTTCGAGCGTTTTTTTAAAGTTTCACACACAAAACCGTACACCTTGATGGATTCTTTTCAGTGGGCCACCCTGTATATATATATATATATATCGTTAGATACTTTTACATGCAACACTTTCCATTAAACGTACAACACATAAAACTCTGCTGTATTTCAAGCAAATTATCAACGCGGATAGATGTCATGTTATTCCTCGTCAGCGACAAGTAGAAACTATTAGAGAGTATTGACAGATATTTTTCCTAGTAATCGTCTTGCAGTTTGCCAGATTAATAGATTTCAGTCCATATATACAAATAAATAAACGAAGACATTGTTCCTTGTATACAAAACCTTGAACCTTGTGTACAAAAAAGCACTGACCCTACGGTATCTATTGTTGTAATTAAGTAGGTGTAGGCCAAATATAACTAATGCAGCCTTTAAGACCGTTTTTTCTTTCATATATAATAATTCAAGAATGCCTCATGTTAAACAAACGCTGGCCAAATTCGAAACATTCGTAGAAAGTTCTCTTCCGTCGTCATCTTTGACGCCATCTTGGAATGTAAGTAGACGATTCAAAACAGAAGGTGGCAACAGTGATTTTTGGATTCTGAATCATTTTTACATAAGAAACGTCCCTTTGTCGGATTTTGCACAAAAACTCTGTTTGCAACAAAAGTATTAGCTTTTTCCACTAATGTCGCTTGACTGTAATCTCAGTATTAATTTTTTTGTTATTTATTTCAGACATTATGGTGAAAACTTATGTAAAATGAAACTAAAGGTCCATAATATGACAAGAATAACTTAAAAAGTACCTTGCCTC
The DNA here is from genome assembly GCA_024586415.1 of Phrixothrix hirtus. NCBI lineage: Eukaryota > Metazoa > Arthropoda > Insecta > Coleoptera > Phengodidae > Phrixothrix > Phrixothrix hirtus. The sequence continues at coordinate 8,012 of JAHWXV010029449.1, forward strand.
AGGCAAAATCGGGCCATATCACAAGCTATGAATTTGCAACGGCATTCACTAAACTATATTCAACTTTTGTATAAATTGCAAAGACACAGGAAGTCAAAAAAAGGATGCTTACCAGCCCTTTGAGCAGTAGCCAAGACGAAATAATCAGGAATTAAGACTAGAGAAATGAGAATTTCTAATATCAAGGATGGAGTTTTTGACTCTGTAGAAGAGTTTGCGAAAACAAACAAGATTATATCAACGCTATTCGCACATTCAACGTCTGGCAAGATTGCTTTAGGTATTTTAATAAACGACATAATCTTAATATCAAGGAAATAGAGCAACAGCTCCCTTCACAATTTTTGAATATTTTGACCTTCTAGAATCAAGAATGAATGATCTTGGTTTAAAGAATAATTAAATAAAATCTGAAATCTCAATGGGTCTTGCTTGTGCATACATCCCAGTAAAACCAATGTCGTTACGAAAACGGGTAGATCCGTCTTTGGACTCTAAGTGAATCTGGTAGAGAGAGTGCGACTATTTTGCTAATGGTAAATGGTGTGGCTCGAAGCGAATTGTATATTCTAACGTAGTCTGTTCACTCTTTAAAAGTGATTGAAAGGAAACAAAAACTTTTAACAATCTCCTTCAGCGTACTTTGACACTATTTCTTGGTAAAACTTGTCCAGCTATAATTGTGTATGATGGTGACTTAACACATGCTAGTTTTGAAATAGTGAAATAGCACCTTTGAGAAGAAAACAGTTCTAAAATTACTCTCAACTCTATCCATCTCATTCAAGTGTTGGATGTGTACATATTTAATAGTAAATTCGACTTGCTATATTACACCCATGCAGTGCACATCAGCACCTTTCCTTTTACAAAAAAAGTGCAATATTTTCTAGTTTTTATACTACATTTTATGAATAGAAAGTAACTAATATTCACCACACTCGGGCAGTGCAACAAGTCAAACTCGCTATTGATATTCTAAAAACGAGTGTTTACGAATTTTATGTCATTGAAACGCCAATATATCCAACAAAAATTGCCAAAAGTGTTTCTATTCAAGTTTATTGGAAAAACTGGGAAGAATATAGCTGTTGAAATTATTAGCAATAGTTTTGTGATACGAGGGACATATGCATTCCACAGAAAAGTTATAATTAATGAAAAATTTCGCCAAAAAGTAGTACGTCATTCGCATACACATTGCAGATCCATAACTATTACGCAAATCATCAATAGCACTTCCTAAAAATTCCTATTATATGCCTGCGATATCAAATCATCCATCTATCTATGTAACTATAGGTCCAAACGTAGGTACAACCATTTGAAACTTTACTCCTGTAAATAGATAATTAAAATTCTTATCCGGAAAAGGCAAACCGACATAGGGCGATCAATGAATCAGATGTTTCAGTTAAGGCTGGTATGCTAGAGAGACTCAAGAAATGTACAAAAAAATAGAAAATAAGAGACAAAGTCAAAAGGTTGCACAAAAAAGACTCTAGTGGCGAGGAAGACGAAAAACTAGGGTATACATGCACAAAAAATATCGACGAGTTATCGGAGAACTTTTAAAATGAATCAAGAATTCAGAAACAGGAAAAGGATTCCTTTACCAATCAAATATGGAACGAAAAGGCGTGAATTTTTGTAAATTACACTTTGTAGAAAAGCAGGCATTTTGTTGGTCAAATAATCAGAGCTGCTTTAAACCATTTTTTAATTAAAAAACAGATCTTTTGAAATTTTTCTGTAATTCATGAATTAAAGGCACTAAATGATGTATAGTACGCTACTATCAAATATTTCTCTTTTATTGACGCTAAATGTACCACCTTGCCTGCTGTTATACAGAGCGACTTTGAGATATCGCGACAAATAAAATAGTCAATTGTGGCTACCTAACCACGTCGGAGCTTTTTTTGGAAAAAAGAAAATGTCCACTTTTTGAGAATCGCTGAGATATACACAAATAAATATGTTTACATATGTTATTGTTGAAACTACATTATATAATCAAAATAAATATTAGAACGCATCTGTTTATTCAGTATTGAACTACAAAAACTGTAATAGAATACCTTCTGTAAACTAATCTCCTTCAACATAAGCCAATGACCAACTATATGCAGTATTAGAAGTGGATGTGCAAAATTTAAGTATTTCTAAATACGTCTAATTACATAAAAGACCATAACCAGATTATTATAAAGAAGAATGGGCAGGTATCAAACTAAATAAAATGAATTCAAGACATATCGGTATTTTCCAGTGAAATCTAAAAATTTTCGTATTACTTCGTAAGGTTTACAAATACTAAGGAAAAAAATACGCATAATCTTGGCGAACAAATATAACACCAAATACGTAGGGTACATAAAAATTAGATGAAAACCGGAACAGTATTTGATCCACGTATTACATTTCAGAATCAAACAAATATTAATAACTTTTGTCCATCATTGCAATTTATAAAAAGATCTGTACATTAGAACTTCGCTAATTCGCAGTAGTTGCTGCTATAAAAATGTATTCATCGTGTTTTTTGATCATACCTCGTATATTGTATTGTTATATCAATTGATGAAATCTCAAAGTTCCCCTTTACCTTGACTGAGATTAAAAATGAATGCTAACTGCCCAAGTTGTCAAATAATTTAATTGTTTACCTGCGGATTTCTTATGAACTTATAATAACTCAATGCAAAAGAAATGATTAGTTGAAGATATTTTTATATATTGCAATTTTATAACGACTTTATGTTCCATTTATGGCACTAGTTGTATCAGAAACCACCACCTCAAAAATTTCGTATTCTTTCTTAAAGAATGCCAACGCTTAGATGCATTTATCTTGTTCTATTTGAACTAACTTGAAGTTTGTGGTTTACATACTGTGTAACATCTGAAATTGCTTTGCTACGGGTTGATAGTAACGGTAAAAATAGAGCATGCTGAAAGAAAACAATTTATTCTATGTGAAGTGATGCATAAGAAAACTAAAGCATTTACTAAAATATTTATTTAATAACACCAACTTCTTTAATGTAAACAAATATAGCACGAAAGCAAATAAGCGTATCAAATACAAAGGTAAATATTTCAACCTTTAGGAATTTTTTGTCCATTCAATCTGTTATCAACTTAAAATTCTATCTTATAAATTGATAAGTAACATTGTATTTTAGACGCCAGTGCAGTGCATTGGTGAACAAGAAACTGCGATGTTCATTAGACATTCAAACAGTAATAGAATAATTACTACTGCTACAGTAGCGATAAACATTATGAATTTCATTTCTATTAACCATCTGTATATTGTTTAAACTATGTCGAAAGACTATTACATTCTTCTATGGAAAGGAATCGATTATTTCATATGGAAATTAATACAAGTTTACGCAAGGATATCAGGTAAATACATTTTACCCGTAAAGGAATGTAGAAGATACACAACCTCTTCCGATTGTCAGTGTAGTTTCACTTATATTAGGATTATTAACCTCACAAGAACAATAACCACGGTATCCGTGGAGGTCCTATAAATGATACGAACTTTGAAATAAATTCAATTGCTAAATAATGAGCTTACCATTAACGTCAATGGGCAAAATATTAGTTTTTTAAATTACGCAAATGAAACATCCTTCATAAATTATTAATTTTAAATGCTTTGGTAGAAATAAATTACATCAAATATTGAATCGCCACACCAGTTTGGCCAGCTCTGTCCTACGCGAGTCTATAAATTTCAATATCATATTTCTAACAATTTATACTTAAGCTAATAATTATAAATGGAAGGAATCAATAGAATTTAAATATGAACCCTCAAGACTCGAATGGATTACAATAATTTGTATTGCATTGATTAAGGTTCAAAAGTGTAATAAATTCAGAATATGTGATTTGATTAGAATAATTTAGTTAAAAATGAAGCCATGCTTGCGCTCAATGATAATGAACTGCTGACCATAATTTATATACATAAATACAAAAACCTGCATATTGACCAGATAATTCACTAATTATATTTTGAACCGTGACAATTGTTGAAATATGATCATCCCTTGTGCAATTGTGAACGACTGCTTTTTCGCCTCTTCAAAGAAAGGATGGCATATCTGGTTTCTGAGAAATAATTGGGAGTTTTATTATTGTTTCTATATAAGAGGTTAAGGCAGTTGAATAACAGTGGAAATAAGGGAATAAAGAAAAATATTGAACATGCGGATTGTTACGTAAATAAAAGTCGTTGTCGATCAGATTAGAACTACTGATCTTCAAATTTATTATTAAGGGAATGATTTTTATTTTTAAAAGCTAAAAAATTATTAAACTTATACCGGTGATAAAAATGTATTTTTTTATTATAGATAACTGTCAAATTGAGGTCAAATTAATTATACACACCTCACATGATTTCCCAGGATAGTGCTACAATTATAAAAGATGCACATATTCGATATTTACAAATTACTACCATTATTGATTGGAATTATATTAAAAAAACAAGTTTAAATGCATTTTCGCCATAGAAGCTCTGTTATAACGATTATAAAATAATAAAAACTGAACACTTGCTAACATACTGCAGTTTAGTTTACATATTACCTTACAACTGCATGATTACAAAATATTGTAAGAAAATACGTATTCCAGGAATTCGTTCGTTAAAATAGTAGCCAACAGCAACTATATAGTTATTTATTATTGTGGTAAAAATTCTAAAATATTAACTCGTATTGCAAAGTTTGTTGGCAACTTACAGAAAAATAAAATAATGATTATAAAAAGGCATTTGTATTTGATTGCATTTGGAATGACAAACTTTATTAGACAAAATTTCAAGTTAAAATGTTACATCATAATAGAAATGTTGGTATTCTGTGATTTATGTACTAAAAATGGTCTTCCGAGAAAAGTAAATAAACTTTGCGTCATAAATGCAATTGAAATTGCAAAAAGTTTTTGTCAAGCTCCGTAAATTTTATTGTGTGGACTAATGACGTTATGAACTCAACAAAAATAATGCAGTGAATTGCATATCGGATGTTATATTGTACACCCAATGCATCTACACAATACCAAAGCCGAATTGTATTACAAGAAAGAAAAATAAACACTTCCATAAACACTTCCCTTGTTCACGTAATTAACCTAGAAAATCCTGTAGTGTGTAGTTTCAGTAAGAGGCAATTGAGGGAAATTATAAATTATAGCTAAAATAAAAAGATATTTGAGCTTTGCGCTATACACGTAAATTAGTGTAAATACATAATCTGTATAACACTGAATGTTTATAAGTATATTTTAAATACATTTATAATCAGTTTCATATTCTTTGTAAAACGAGCCTTTCTCCTTATAATAAAATTCAAAGGACGAATTCTTTTACTTTAAGTGTTTTCAGAGGCAAACAAAGTTTAAGAACTCAATTTCAGTGCGGAAAGCAAATATGCATTAAGAGCGCTTCATACTTAGTTACAAGACAGTTTCTTTGTTTTTCAGAACTTTTTTAACGTCAGCCAGTTATGTTGTTTTACCAAATAAAAACTGCCAACCCGGAAACCTTAACCAAAATGAGAAGAGGCCGTAAATTACAAGGTTACAAAATTCTTTAAAATGAATCAGTTATAACTTTTCAAGAATTTTATTCTTCCACAAAATAGCGCTTTCATAACTGCGAATAAAAATTATCTCTTCCATATTATTATAACAGGTTCCGCAAATATTTGATCAAGGACAAAAAATTTAAATTACCCCAAATTTTTTGTAACTTCGTTGACTATAGACCACCTAATATTATAAATGCCAGCTCTCAAAAATATTCACTGCTGTATTGAAGAGAATACTTGATTCTTTTATTAGGGATGCTTTGTTTTTTAAAGTACACCGTTATGCAAAAGTAAGGGAATAAATAATTTCGCATCACTATTGTATTTCGGAGCAAAAATTTAGTTTATTAAAGAAGATAAATAAAATGGTGCTTTCATTGTCCGAAATTTCATAATGAAAATGAAAATTACCGGGAAGGATTTATTTAGTAATGATAGGCATTTTCAGTATCTCTAGGAAGTAATTTTGTGTAAGATATTAAGCGACCGTCATTTTAAGAAATTACCTTGAATTAAGAAAAATGTCCTATAATGAATTTTTAACATAATACAACTTTTCATTAAAAATTTATTAGGAAAAAACCGACTACAATTGCATTGTTCTATTTAATGTAATATTTGAGATTTAGGAACTAACAGAATTATAAGAAATATATAGAACAATGGATAATTTTAGAGTTTGTTTATTCTTAATTTTTCTTGTAAGTAATCAACAAAAATAGGAGCATGTTCCAATTTAATATAAACTAAGCTAAAGTCAAATATAATTAATTTTGAAACCAAAATTAATGCCTTAAACTTCTTTAATGAAAAATAGTGCTGTCATATAACCTAAAATGATGAATAATTCACTCCAATTTGCAAATTCGTTTTTATATGAAATTGCAGATATGTAAAACATTTTTCTGCAACCTTAGTTGAAAAATGTTTAAAACTATATTAAGCACGATCTAATTTATTGATTCTGGAAAATTGGCTGAAAAGCTATAAACGATTGAAATGTAATTAATTGAATTCTTAATGAACTTTCGGACGTAGACTCATAAAATTGAAGTTGCTGAGGATAACTAAACGATTTATGTAATGAAAATTGGATAAATGGAACATATAAAATAGGAAGATAAATTTAATTAGCTAATTGAATACATTAATAAGAAGGATTATTTTAGAATTATGTCACTCATAAACAAAGATTTTTTATCGGAATATTGCAAATTAGTTGCGTTGACAATTTTTTAATTTTTACCCTTTGTAAAGCAATTATCCCACAACGTACGTATACTTTGTCATACATTATTCTTCTTTTTTCAATGTGTACCAATGAAATTATTAATCGCGAATTTCATATGATCGGCTTTGCTAAATTGTACTATTACTAATATTAAATTTTGCATCCAAATAACTTAATACGGGCCTTGCACAATATTTGCTGCCTTAGCATTGATTATAATTTTTTTCACGTAATCCTCCTATTTCATAAAAGAATTCCTGTATCCTATAACTGTATCATTGTTCGCCTCTCGAAGACTTTCTCTCAACCTTGGAAACGAATTTAAATCACGATGTGTTAAAACAAGAAGTAAGGTGGATCTTTCAATCCGATTCTACGAATCGCGTCTCTCAAAATCTGGATTTTATACGCTGAAACGTTGTTCTAAACAAACAAGATTCCGCGTGATATTTTTCATCTTCTCGTAGATCAGTGTTAAGCATTTTTGTCCAATTAATTTCGAAGCCGCGTTCCAAATAATCTATCACTAAAATTCCTCAGACATTTCTAAAATTGTGGCCTCTAAATATGAGAAGAGATGACATGGAGACGCCATCCCATGCTTTTGCATGTAGACTCAGGATTAAAGTGGTGAACCCACATTTAATTTATATTCATAAAACGACCAAGAAAGATTTTGATATTTCTCTTAAACAAAACTAGATTGGCTGTTGAAGAAATAATGCAAACTTTCTTTTGTTTTTCAGCACTCGCAGTACCCATTTTACAGACAACTTGTGCAGCTTTAAATGGTACTTTAATATTGGATACAATTTCAGCTATCTTGTAATTAATCAACGATATTCTATTATCATGTGGTTCACACGATCCATACTCTCGTTGCAAAATTTGCCAGTTCATCACCTTCTTCATGTTCTTGGAACTATTGTTTAACTATTGCTCAGAAGGGTTATTATCTCAACTGCGTCTTTCATACGTAGATTTGTTTAGGTATTAAACTCCCACTCTTCAAATCTAAACTAATGATAAATCCCTGCAGATACTAAATAGTTTTTTAACTACGTAGCATATACTTGTCAAACTTGACAGACTGTTTCCTAATAAAATAAGAATGAAATGTGGTTGCATCGGTCACTAAATATATTTCCGAAGTTGTTTAATACGATTTTTGCAAGAATGATTTGTAATAAGAACTGATAACGAAGCTGACAGATCGAAAAAACTATTTGTTGTTTACAGTTGGCAAGAGTTGAAAGTTCTGAGTATACCAGAGAAATATAATTAAGGTTTTACCGTAATCGAACGACCTTGCTATTTTTGAAAACGAAGCGTTTTCACTGAGGACTGTTTACGAATGGTTTGTGAAATTTTACCGTGACTGAAAGTTTCTTAGGACGGCCAAAATCTGCACTTACCGGTAAAAACATTAATTCCGCCTTATGGTACATAATAAAACATGGGAGACATTTCAGGAACTGCAGGTGTTAGAAACCTATTTGCGCGATGGGATCCACATAATTTCACTGATTTGCAGAAACGAAACGTGCGAATTGGTGAAAGGAAAAGTCTCTGAAATTTGCAAATGGCCTCTCGATACAAATGTCAAAATATGAATTTATAGCTATCATTTGGGACTAATTGACAATTGATGCTATACGTTTTCAAAAGCAAAGAAATTCCAGCAAACTTTGTACGATCTATGAGTGCTAGTGGGAAGGGGGTGGTTCTGTGAGCAAATGGTCACCTAATAATTCTACTGGAAGGTTGCCGCACGGTAAATGCTGGCCGAAATTTCAGAATTTGTTTATCTGTATAGAAAATGTACGCGAACGACGCCCCTGGAATCGCATAATCCTTCATCTCAGTAACTCGTCCGGCCAGACACTCCTTAAACAGTGAGATTATGAACCAAGTTAGCGGCAGAATTGTCAAATGACCCAGGCTGTAGTTCAAATTTGATACAAAGCGATTTCTTCTTGTTCCTTGCAAGCTAGAATAAATTGTATGTTATATGACTTAACTTTCTTAAAGAAAATGTAGTGTCATTGAATTGTCTGTAAAGCAATAGCCGTGGTTTTCGACGACCGTTTTAACAGAACAAATACGTGCATAAGTTGTAAAGACGAATATTTTCAAAATCATTTTAGTTAAAAACGTACCCACGATTTATTGTGCAGTAAATATTTTTGCGGAAATATATTACAAAGCTTTCTAAGAACGAGATTACTCGTATCATCCGTATACAAGATTGACTTATAAGTAAGTCCGTTGCCCTCCAAAATAACGTTGGGAAAAGAAATTGGTATCAAAAATGAATTAAATTTATCTTTTCAGTTTCTTGTTTGTTTATTTACTAACGTGTTTACCAATTCAGCAAGTTATCGTTACCACACTATGGCTGTAATAATTTACAATTGCGTCGCTGTTTACATGGTATCCTGGTAACAGAATCATTTTACGCCGGGTTGCTTGTAGTTATACCTTTAAATATGTTATATCTGAGACTAATTTGTTTCAGATCAATGGTAATTCTTAAAAAAGAGTATTATTTATCAAAAAGGCGGAAAATTTTTTTTTGAAGTGACTCAAAGAACATTGAACCTTTGTTAACAGTATTTATTTAAAAAACAATCTTCATATACCGTAAGCTAATTTGGTTTAATAAACAATTAAATGTACATATCTGCAGAAACAAATACTAAACATTGTTAAAATTTATATACAACTGATTTAAGTTGTATTAGTATAAACTGTTACCAGCTTAAAGACAATTTTAGAAATTTATAAGGGTTATTCGGTATTATTATTAGATTAAGTATCATTACGCTCAAGTACAATGCTTTGGCTCAATAAGCAATTGAATGCAATATTATAAAATTCTTAAATTAAGTATTAGTCATACAGTATCGATAAACAATGTTTACCTCAACTATAACACGATATTTTATTTATTATGAACAATTGGAATATTAGTTACAAATTGACGAAAAGGCATTCATAATGCCACTGTGCGGTGTAATTTATTTAACATCAAATTGTATTAAACGTTCTTGCTAAGTGTTACATAAATATGTGTTACCATCGAATAGATCGTAGTTTATATATTTCTTTGATCTCGTTGGGTTTTCACCGTTGGATCTGATACCCTTAGGTGTTTTCATGGGAAATCTTCTTTTACAGAAAGGAAAAAAGTAATTACCAACATCTCCGGAGGTCTCTATTAAATGATACGAACTACAAAAGCAATAAATGAAGTGAGATAGCTTACCATTGAAGTCAATGGGCATATTACGAATATTATTACATTATTCTAACGAAACATACTTCTTATTTATTAGTTTGGTGAATGAATATTCAGCCAATTATAATTAAGTAAATTAATGGATTATATCGCTAGAAATTTTGATGCATGACTCTGGCAGCGTAACACTCTAAACCTTTTTTTACGGCTATTGATATTTGGTCACTATGCGAATACACCGAATCCAAACATTTCAATGTCAAATTTTAAACTATTTTTACTTAAAGTACCAAATATAGATGAAAGGTATAGATTGAATCAAATAATGAACCCCTAGTAATTAGTAGGGGTCGAATAATGTCTACAAGATGATTTAAACTCTTAAAATTAATATATCCGTGAATATGCTGTAAAATTTGAAAAATAATGCAAAAATGAACAATGATGAACCGTAAATAATGACATTAAAATGCATAATAATATCCGGAAACTAAACAGATACATCCCTGGTTAGGTTTTAATTTATAAAAAATTTAAAACTTTAAAATTAAAAATGCATAATTAATTCAAACTTATTGATCGCGCAAAAGATTCCATATATTACGTGAACGTGTAAGTTCATTTTTGCATGAAGAGGTGTTTTTCTTTATTTACTAGCGTTGTTTACCAATGCAGCAAGTTACTATTTCCATCTTACAATTGCGTCGATTATAGTACTACTATGTACTATGTACTACTAACGGCATCAATGAACACTTAAATTCGCATATCGTTAATGTTTAAATTTAAAAATTCCTAATGAAGATTAATTTATTGAACATGCAAAAAATACTGTAATTAACGTAGACACCTTCCACCTCTTCCCAAAAATATTATCTTCGACATGTAAACTTCATTTAGCTCACTTGCTGCTTAATGTGTTATTCCTTACAAAGATGTAAATTTACCTTTCAATATAATCACCACTTATATTTTTACAAATTCTTTCCACTTGAAAAGATGATTTGCTTTCGGTCCATTCGTAAATATCATTTTTAACTTTGGCATCGAATTTACGAACAACGAAAAGTTCAATAGTATCAAATTGGCGATATACTGAGAATTTTAGACTTCTCACTGTTTTCATTATCTGTACACTTCAACGTGCCCTTAAATTGTGGCGATGCAAAAAATAAATCATCCTTTCAGGATGCGAATTCTGCAGTTACGTTTCGTAAGTGTTTTAGTAATATTACATTGACTAAAAAAAATTTTTATTAGCAAACATCCATGTACTTCAGAATTGTTGGCATGAAACGGTTTTAAATTTTATTAAACGTAGAGAAGACGGGTAACGATATTCTCTAGACCTTTTTTATTTTCTGGGCCGCAATTATGAACTCAGCTTTGATCCAGTTGAAAAAATGTATCATAAGGAAGTAATGTCCTTGGCCACAGAAGAAAACACTAGTTAGAGCGGTACACACCGACAATTTGATTTCCGTCTTCACTGATGTTGCTTTGTCTTTTCGGCTTCACTGGTTCTCGTTGACTCATGGGTATAATGATGTATCTACATCTCATCGTATGTGTCACTTTCTGCTTCATAACTGTTGCATAGTCTTTGTGAAATTTCCATTCGCATTTCTTTCATCAAATTGCACGACTTAAACCAGACTTCGCGTGCAACATTAATTAAAAAATGGGAAGGGAAGTTTGAGCAGACGTGATAGACATTAAATCTGTATGCCCGCGAACTTCCCGAAGTGAGGAAAACATACAGCCAGTTCTGGCCTCAGTTCAGCGTGATCCAGTTTTATCGACGCGCGAAGGTTCAGCTGAACTAGTAATGTACCAGCTTTCAGCGTATTTTGAAACTGGATTTGAAATTACATTTTTACAAGATCCAATTGGTACAGAAATGAAAGCCTAATGATTTAAATTTGCTCAAGTTGTTGCTGAAACAGTACTGGAGCGTTTCAATAACTTTAACAACACCTAATAGACACGTTAGCAAACAGAATTGCAGCTATTGAAGCAACTAAAATCCTAAGACCAAACATCAAAGGCTCCTTCATTATCAAAAAATAACGGTTTGGGCAGCAATTTCATCCAGAGGGATCATTGGGCTCAATTTTTGGAAGACGCACATGGCCGTACGGTTACTGTTAACTTTTCTTTTGGCAACGTACATGCATTTTTCGAATTTTAACATTCCGTGATTAATTGGTAACAAAATATTGGATCTTAAAATTTCCTTATTTTATCAAGAAAAATTTATTGATGAAAAACGTATTTTATATATAACAAGTATATTTGATAATTTATGTACGCTGCGTGAAGCCTTTTATTTTCATTTTTAGCTAGTGTATTAGAAAAGCATCAGTTATCAACTACTTTTACGTTTCTTGATTAATCTTCCTGTGTTTTGGATATTATATTGATAGTTCGAAAGTCACATCACTAGTTTATCTCTGAGTACGATGTAGTTTTAGAGCCACCAGCACTGAAATGAGAAAAGTATTAGTTTCCCAAAAAATGTAAGACATTTTTCAGATTTTAATTTAATTTCATTCAAGTATTTTGCATGGTATTTTAAGACAGATATGTTTGGTTTTCTATTTTATCAGGACTAGAAAATTTCCAGTTATAAATTTTTTGTGACAAGTTTTAAATCATCCTCTAATATTAAAGATTTCTGTATATTGAAGTATTTGAATGCACATTACATACCGTATCCATTCCAACACCTCAAAGTACGTTTTACCAACAGATTTTAATTTCTTCTAATTTAGGAATATTAGTAAGCACTTTGTTATGTACACAATAGTTCTATTGATTATGCATTGCTAGTGTTGCGGATTTGTAAATTAACTATGCTTATTATGTTACTCATTTCAATAATTATTTAATACTACAGGATGTTAGATCATAAAACGCACGCATTGCGAATATAATTGGCTCGTAAATGCATAAATGCAAGTAGCGTAACCGTAGACCCAATTAATTAAACTAAAATATGAAATTTCCTATTGCAAGTATATTAAAACGAAAAATTATGGATAGTTGGTAATGTAGAATACTAAAATTATAAATAAAACGATTACGTTTATAAAACGTTAATTGTACATTTGCTAAATTTAAAAATAAAAAGTTTTAACCGTAATTTTACTTAATAATCCACAACAGAGGAATAAAACTAAGGCGACACACTAAATAAGTAATTAAAAAATTAAATTCGTAAAATAGCAACGTTGACATGTTGGTTATTAAATGTCGTACATAAGTTATCTTTAAATTAGTTAATTAATTAATTGATAATTATAAAATTCATCCAGATACACTTTAAAGTATCAAAATCTCAACGACCATATCCTAACTTTCTAATTTTATATATTCTGTCTCACTTAAATGAAGACACGTTGAAATAGCTCGAAAGTATTTTCTATAGAGCTTTAAAATAAAAAAATTTAACTTAAAGCATATAAGAAAAGCAAAAGTTTGATAGGGACATGGAAAATCTAATATGTCTAAAACCCTTTAGGCTCGTTTTTGACGTCACCGCCTCCTTATTCCAATACTTGGACGCATGTATCTTTTATAAACCAAATATAGAGGTTTTTAAAACAAGATAATTATTGTTTTCCGCAATACCGTTACACAGCGGGATAGATTTCTTGAAAGTGTATACACTTGTTGGCTTGAGGCATGCAAATATGCGTTAGAGATTTGAATGTATTAAGAAGACCTATTTTTGGGTAATTACCACACATTCAGTACATGCAGCCCATCGATAACCCCGAGCACCTCTAGCTTCTTATACAGGGTATTTCAGGTAATATGCCATTCCTTTTTGGGGGCGAAAGAAGATCCTACATACACCACAATTTGCGTAAAATTAAATAATGACGAATCGACCATGAATGCTTTTAAATATGACAAGAAGTGCTGATCACAAAGAAATATTTTCTAGTACGTTGTAAGTGTTTCTTTTAACTTCTACAACAGATGTATATGAACAGGACTCTAAGATTCTATACTTTTTTAAATGTGATTAACCGATACCTCGGTGTACGGAATTCAGCAGATTTACGTCATTTACCAAGTGTGTTTCATAGTTTTCACTAGTCACCGTTTTAATTATAAAAATTAAAACGCCTGACGGGTTTTGTGATTTCAGATTGTAATTGTGTTCGACGAAAACAGGAAATTTAGAAAAATACTGCCTAAGGAGTGAAATGTAATTGCGTAATGAGTTGTGCACATTTACATTGTATTTAGCTGAATAGAGTTTTTATGTTAATAAAATTGTGAAAGTCTATAATAATGAAGTTGGCCATTTGAATTAATTAATTACTGGAAGAAAATGTTACTAAAAACTTTTGAAAGTTTTGAAACGCCAGGTAATTACTTTAGGTCTGATTAATAAGGTTTCTTAACTCTTACAATATTCCTCTAATATCACTTTCCTAACTGCCTATAATTAACAATGTTAGTTATTGAGTAGACTTTCAGAAAACCAAGCAGAAAACTCGAAAAAGAGCCAAAGGCGCCATCATCTAATAACCCACGTTTTTATTTTACGTCGTGTATATCTATATTTATCAATTCCAAATAAAAACACGATTACAAGAAGTAATTTTAAAATACCTTTGTTTATAATTATATTTTTCAGTACGTTGCATGACTAAAAACTATTTTTGTTAGTTATTAGTAAATACATTGTTCGAAGTCGTTATTTTTAAATCATTTCAATTGTGTAAAATGAAATATGTTGATTCAATTTTTATTGCAGTAAACAGAACTAATTATGCAGGTACAGCTTTAAAAACGAACATACGATTCTGTAACGCAATACCTTAGATGGGTCAATTCCATTTTATGAATAAATTAACAGTTTAGACTTAATGTAACCATAGGCGACTCGTACATAATTAGAAAAAAAGAACATTTTGGAATTCGTATTGATTTTAATTTTACACATAATGTGGTGTCTGAATGATCTTTTTTCACACTCTAAAAGGAATTTCATGTTATCTGAAGCACGCTGTATACAAGATTTGTAACAAAAATACTATTTTACAGGGATTTTGAAATTTTCTCTATAAAGGTAGATACCTCATAACTTGCCTTTTCATGGGATTTTTTGTTAGAATACGCCATTCCACGGTGTATTCGCATGAAATATTGTCGTGAATATATACAAACATGGCTGGCGTAGAAAGTTGTGCTATAGTACATGTGTGTAAAAGTTGTAAGAAGAATGTGGATAGTAGCAGTAATAAGTGTGTTAAGTGCTCTAGATGTTCTATTGTATATCACCAATGATGTGCACAAAAAATTAAGGGCTTAAAATTTATTCATGGTAGTAAAAAAGAAGTAATTTGTTCTGGTAACTGTTTTTTTAAATTGCAAGGACAATGATTCCACTTGAAATACAGTTAATTACAAGTTGGAGGTGGATTACCTAAAACTTTTACTGAATGAAAGGGTAATTTAATTTATGAGCTTAAAAATAAAATGTGGCTTTTATCGGGAAAGTTAGTGAATCAGTTGATATTAAAATTGTTGAAAAATATATTACTGATAAATGTGGAATCTCAAGTTCTGAGGAACTGGTTGTCAAAGCATTGCCTACTGTTGGGAGATTTACATCATTTCAGGTTGGTATCGATGCTAAATACTATGACATGATGATAGTTAGTGATTTTTGGCCATCTGTAGTCATCATTAGAAGATTTAATTTTTAGCGAACTAAATTGAATTCATTAAAGGTCCTACAAATAGTTTTCTAGAAGAACTAATGAAAGCAAAGAGGACAAGTTAAATCCAGATCACATTAACTCCTCTTTTCAACATAACATTGTAAATTATGAATTAAGTACAGAATACAATTTATCAATATATTATCAAAATGTTTATGGAGTAAGATCTATGACTCATAATTTCAATAATGAGATACAAATGGCAGGCGATGAATGGTTGCAACTATTTGTCAAGCGAAATCCTGAACTTAGCATTAGGAAGGCAGAGTGAATATCTCAGGCACGAGTCTAATTTCGCAAAGGAGCCGTTGACTAATATTTTCAATTTTTAAAGGAAACTTTGATAGCATACAACATTATAAACAAACCAGGGCAAATCTACAACGTAGATGAAACTGGTCTATAACTAAACAGTTGCTCAAGCACTGTTATTGCAGTTACAGGATCAGAGTTAGTATCAAACATAACCTCAGCAGAAAAAAGCGAATTCATATCCATAATAGCCTGCTGCAATGGGGAAGGGACATTTTTACCACCAACTTGAATTATGAAAGGTAAACATAAAGAAATAGAATACTAGAATGGGATGCCTCCTGGTTTCTTTGTCATTAAGTCTCAGAAGTCAACCTGCCTCACTGCTGAGATTTTCTTTGAGTGGCTAAAGACACAATTTCGTTCAATAAAGGTATAAGGTACCGTCTTACTCATACTGGATGGGCATGCGTTACACTGCACATCATTAGAAATGCTAGAACATGCAGATAAACACAATATTACATTGCAATTTTTGCTCAGTTATAGTACCCTTAGATAGGTGCTTTTTCAAATCTTTGATGGGCTATTATTATGACGCATATAATAACTACATACGAATGAATCCAAATAGAAAATTAAATCGCCTAGTAATTTGTTAAGCTTCTCAATGAAGCATGGTGAAATGATGCATCTGGGAAAAATGGAATTTCTGGTTTTGAAGCCACTACCAGTATACCATATAATCCAAGTACTATCACCGGCTATTCTTTTATGATTGACACAAATATAACAGCTACTACTACATCAGTACCTGGCCGAAATTCACCTATACCAGGTACATCAAGAGATGATTTGGGCAAGCCTGACGATAATGTACAAGATCTAGAGATTATGTATGAGTACAGTATCACTCCAGAAAAGATGCTTGATCAAATTTCTCCCGTGTCCTGTATTACACTAGGTGTTGAAAATGATAGAAAAAATGTTGGAAAAATAGAAACGGTCTTAAATTCTAACAGTAATATTAGCTAGCTCAAAGAGAAAGGGAAAGCAAGAAAAGAACTGAAACTTTGAAGAGAAATGTCACTTCTAAGAAAAAGGTTAGGAAGCAAATTGTGCAAAAGTCTTCATCGGATATTGATATTCTGCAGTTAGATGACAACTATGACGATGAAATGACTTATAATGACGAAAATGTGTGGTAGGGATGTGGTGAAAATTACAATTCTATCAAAAAAACAGTAGATTGGACCAAGTGCATTAAATGTGGCAGACGATTGCATGCGGACTGTATCAAATATAGCAACTATTGTGACTTGTGAGGAAAATTTCTAAAGAAAAGTAACATTTATTACGTCTTTTAAGGTTAAATTTCTTATCTAATTGAATCCAATTTTGTTCTCCCGTACTAGTGCAGGAAGATGGCGCAAGACAAAAAATGAAAGTCATATATCTTTTTTATTTGACTTCTTATCTGTTATATTCATTTTATTTTTATAATATACCTTATTTTTAAGTTATTATGATTAATTTGTGTGTATTAAAAAGTAAATAAGTTGCAACACATGAGTTTTTATTTTACTACTCCATCTATCCCGGGTTTACCATACTCTTTGCTTCTACTTTTGATTATGTATGAAGCTTGTGACTACTTAACAATAAAATAAAATTTGCAATAATTTATAAATGATAAATCTTTCAGTAATAAATCTTACACGTCGGTTATTGTTTGCATATTGTTACTTTGTGAATAATTTTTTTCTTATTTCGGTATCTTCGGCACATGTTCTCATTTATTTTAATTATTTGATTTTCTTTAATGTCTGAATTTCGATGAAGTAAAATAAGTTTTAGAAAACTAAGCTAACTGATTTGCAACAGGCACTTGTTTGTATACGAAGGTATTTTAATATTGCTTAACTATTGCTGGAAGCTTCTTGTATTGGTAATTTGTTATGTAAACAATTAAACTTCCACTATTTGTTGAGCCGTGTGCTGATTCGGAATTATACTTCAAAATGTATTAATTTACAATTAATATTAGTTAAAATATTGATTCTGCTGTATTTCCTGAAGTAGAATATAATTTATGCAATATTGGAAACTTTTTAATAGCTTAGCCCCTTAACCTCACAATGTTAAAAGGAACATTGATTAATTCGATATTTGGTTTATAATATAATAATGACATTTTAGCTGATAAGATTAAAATTAGACGCCCTATACATTCGTTTAAAGCTGACGCATGTATAAGAGCTTTATAATTTAAACTTTTACATGTGTGTTTCCACATATATTGTATTGATCGTTTAATATAGAGAATCAATGAGTGATAGCATTTCTATAGGCACCTAAATACTTATTGTATTTTAATTTTTGCAGTAATTTTAATGCCAATTATCCTTTCGTATAAAAAGATATTTAAAATTGTGTTCTTGATAGGCATCTTATTTCAGTACACTACACTTCACAAATATAAGACGTAATCAAGAAATGCCAGAAATTTAAAAACTTCGCTTAAAAATCCGTTGAATTGAGCTTTCAAAGCTTCAATCGAAATTGTTTCACATTTGAACGCGCACACAGTGATGCTTAGAGTTTTTTATTTTTCCTTATTTGAATATTGCAAGTCTGCATAAGCATTTTCCCAAATGATTCGGTAACAATAGCTCTTCAATTTAATTTAAATTGAACAACTGGCGTTAAAAAGCTTCAATGAATTATTCACATCAGGATATCGAGCAATTTAATTAAAACAACTAACATTTAAGATGCTGCTCGTTTTGTAGATATTAGAAATAAAATATATTTTCTATATTACCAAAAGGTAACCAATTAGGGTTTGCTTTTAGAATAAAAACTTTTTAATTTTGTCGATCGTCTATTTATTTGTCCCAGATTTCCATAACGAACTAGTTTAAATTGAATGCCGAGCAATTTCTGACTCGCTTTTTTTTAAACTAAAAGGAAGTCATAAAAAATGTCCAATATTAATTACGAAAGTGTTATATACGAGAAGCAAGCGATGTTTGAAATTGTATGGTAACCGATTAACCTCATCATTATTTTTATGTTGAGAAAAATAGCCGTGCAATACTATTGATTTAAAGTATGTTATTGCAGGCATCGTTAAAACTTATACAGGTTTCATTAAACTTCCATTAAAACTTTTGTCCAAAATAATTGTGTTACTAATTTCATTATAGATACATGTCATGAATTTTATTTAATTTGAATTCAATTTTAAAATAATTTAATTTAATAATTAAAAATAATCGTCAGTTCATTAAAGTGTCCCAATAACTTTAGGTATGTAACGAAATGTACCGTTAAAGCCAATTTTATTGACATAAAAATACTAAAATTTTAGGGAAAATTTCTATACGTAGATTTATTATAGTACACATGGTCATCCTATTGATATTCATTAAAAATATGTAAATTGATTGTATTTTTAATATGTAGGTTTGAGGAATTAATTAAAATACGATGAAAAGACTATAAATTGAAGGAAAATAGTTTAAATATTCACATATTCAGAAAAAAGATTGTATTATTTCTTTTTATAGCATTAACCATTAAATTTAATTCGTTTTCTTTTTCGTTCACACCTATTATCGAGTCACTCCATTTACAATCAAATGTTATATTATCATAAATGATTGAAATCATTGGGGAACGTAGTCATTCATCAGAGCTACGTCCGAACTGTGTGTCGAATATTTCATTAGTTCATATTATTGTTATCCAAATGATTGATAGTTTACCAAGGATTGTAATAACTTCCATTGCATGATGGAGAGTTTCCGATTCATACAACAGATTTTAGCTATAGCATCGGGCAAACAAGTTGCTGAATAACAATCTATCGACACTTCTATCTTCAAGACATAAGTAGCAATTTTGACTGATTTGGAGACGAATGAAACAATCATTTTCTTTCAGTATGAAAACAATTTTTTCCCATTTTGAATATAGTTCAAGTTTATGTGAATAGATTTATGTTTAATTTTCCAATTGAATTTCATGCAGATGATTTGATACTTTTTCGTTGAAACGTTACATCATATAACTGGATCCATTTTTACGCTGAACTCAATTGTACGAAGTGTCTCATGGTTTGATACCGATATTCATGAATTCATGCCAAGCAGACTATCAAGGATTTACGATCTATAGCGATTGCTGGCCAAATTTTACTAAATTCATTGCCGAGGTTACTTCAGCCAAATCTGTCGTTTTTGATGGCCCCTATTCGCCAAAAGTAGAAAGAAATCGATCCATACACTGTTATAGAGTTAAACTATATTTTGAAATTTATAATGAAGCACACACGAGAATGGTTTTATTTATATGTTTCACTTCAAAATACTATTATAAAGATTCTGTTTGACGTTTTTGTGTACCCTGAAGTTCAGTAGGTCAATAAAGTGTCACATTTTATGAATATAGGAATTACCTTACGATTTTATCCCGATTCCTATTTACTCTCTTCCTCGTTATAATCGAAAGTAAAGTTTTATATGAGTCCATCAAATTTATATATTTATAGAAACTTTCAAAGATATAACTCATAACAAACTATGTTTCTTTGGGTAAACTGTATAATTTATTATATAACTTTAAGCGTTTCGAAAAGTGCGTGTGTTTCCTTTACCAATACAATTAACAACTAGAATTACTTTATAGCAAGTTGCCACGATTAATCGAGTTTGATATCATCGTCCTTTTTGTTGATATTATTAGGATTTTTTGTATGTTTCTAAGGTCTATTGTTCAAGTGGAGGATAATAATTGGAAGCTCTTGCTACCTTTTTATTAAATTCAATACCATGCTGTACGTTTTCTAAAGCATGTTCAGCTAGAGTAAATTTTAAGTCGTTGGTGCTCTTTCCTTCTGGTTATAAAGCTTCATACTGCCTGCTCCACATATACCTTACCACAAGAACAGCTCAATTTATAAATGCAAAAAGATACTAAAAGGATCAATAGAATCATTTGCTGATCTTAAACATGGATTAATTTTCTTGGTAGGTTTCAACACAGTTATAATGCCATGGCGCTTCAAGGTTCTACCAATTCTATCAGTAAGCAATTTTATGCAAGGTAAATAAGTAGTACTTGTAGTTAAAACTACAATATTATTAGAACTTTTTTTTTGGAAAATAGCATCATTGATTTCATTCCGTGATTGGACATTTTGTTGTAAATATTTTCTTAAGTTATTCAATTAAATATTTAAATTAGAAGAATCACAAATTGTTTGTGTTCTACCAACCAAAGCTTTAATAATACCAAATATCTGACTTGGATGATGATTAGAAAGCTTATTTAAATATCTGTTGCCATGCGTTGATGTTCGGCATACACTAAAACATAAACTATGGTTATAATTCTTATAGACCAAAACGTCTAAGAAAAGCAAACTTCCATTAGTTTCCAACTCCACATTTGGCTAGATACCATTTAACATGTATAAAAATTAAATAAGGGAATCCTTTCTATAGTTCTAAATAGTTAAGGTGCCATCCCCATAGCGGAAATACTTTCTGGGCTTTAAAACCGTTTTTTCAAGTATCATAAGTTCAAACTTTTCCATGTAAAAGTTAGCTATTACTAGACTCAAAGAAGACCCCATGGCAATACCATCTAGCTGTTCATTAAATTCATAATTCCGTTGAAAATATGAATTGTTAGACAATCATTAAATAAATTAGTTATATCCTTCTGAGTAATAACATCACAACTGACATGTCAATTTACTCTAGTTTAAAGTTTCTCATCAATTTAACAAAATGTTAGAATTAATAATAGTATTATGTTCGATTTTGCCATCAAATAGCTTTAATAAACCAGTTAAATACTTAGCTAACTTTTATGTAGGAGACCCAATAGTATTCACGATATATCTCTCATTGGGTTTAAAGATTAACTAAGGAAAATGTTTCATTGAATTTAAAATAGCCAAATCCAGATATGCCTGAAAAATTGTTGATAATTTATTTTGGATTTTTCACCAAAAATTTTTCGTTTATTTATAACTTTTGGTTTTAAATTTTTATGAAATATGGGAAAAATGACGTTCTTTTAAAAAACACTTTAAAATCTAAAGGTATAATTATATAATTGTATCTTAAAGTAAAATTTTACCGTATAATGTAATATGGTTTAAAACAAGTTGCATGCAAAGTTACATTACATTACAACTGTTTTATGACACAATCTACATTGAGTCCGTTTTCCTTGAGAAATAGTTGAATGGTCAATTCTATTGTATCTAAAATCTGCGTTTTCTAATTGTTATGGCCTAGATCGCTTCGTAAATTTTCTTTGATGACGCTCCAGAAAAGTTGTTGCAAATCGTCTGCGAAATGCTAAATTGTCTAGCTTGCCATTTTGTATGATATTTTGGGAAATATTAGAGGTATATATCATTTTTTACCCCAAAAAGCTACCCTGTTTTGATTTGTCCTATCAACTCCACCCATGTAGTAGTTGTTCTTGAATAAATTTTCTGGTTGATCCACTGTAATCCTTACTGGATGAAGTTGATAGATGGGTATACCATTTAATGCCAACGATACAATATTATTATCGTGCCATTTCACTGTTACCCTTCTATTCTTGTTTGATTCGAAATTTAAAAATCTCCGTTCCTTTTTCTTCATCTCAATATTACTTATTACTAGGGGGCGGAATATATGCATTTAAATGCAGCCAAAATATGCGCATATATATGCCTTGTTTGCCTTTAAAATATGCAC